>JAQBSW010000115.1:0-284751 GCA_029291075.1 Eudiplozoon nipponicum
TTTATTTAACTAGTCATCGAACAGCATAGCAAAACTACCGTCATTTAGTTATGAGTGTTTCCTGGCAGCAAAGCCCGACTTATTTTACTAAAAGATTGAGTTAATTACGATAAAGAAATTTTTTTAAATCCAAATGATTTTTGTTAAATTATATAAAAACTTCAAATGATTCCAGTTGACCACTTCCACATATATGTCAATCAATGTGCTCTTAGTGATACGCTTAAAAGCGTGATACCAAGCGTTCACATTCGAATAAAATGTGCGAACATGTTATTATAACTACACAAATGTTTGACAATAATCGCTCAGATATTGCGAAAATGGTGATTGATTCTCGGCTATGTCAAAAAGGCGCACTTCTTCGATAACCTTTGAGTTAAAAACCAATAAACTTGCATTTTAATACGCAACTTTGTTTTGCGGGATAATTGATAGCACTCGTAGGTCGGTAAATTCTTGATTATTTTAACTTTTTCAGGTGCACAGATTATGTTAACCTTTGATTGATGAGTTCTCACTTGTCGCGTCACGCTGAAGGTGTTCACAATTAGCTTTTCTGAAATTGTTCGTGAATCAGTATTTTCCGAAATTTTTTAGACTTCATTTTCGGTCCCGTACTCAGCGTTAACATCAACTCGCAGAAAAAACAACTTATGGCAAATTTGATATCCTTATTCAAAACAGATCTGTTTATATTTATTATACTTCATAAAGTATTGCTTTGTCTGCCAAAATATTAAAGTTCAACGATGAAATAAATAAGTATATTAATAATGGTGATCTCAAAACGATACCAATTATTTTTTTTAAACTTGTGATCATTTAGCGGTTACGTCACGAGTAAAGTTTCCGTTCATGCTTTCTTTGCTTTATCCTTCTGGTAACAACTGAACTAATTTGTTACTAGGTTGGCAACACCTAATACATACCTGCATATACATTTGCTCTCCGCAACAAACAGTATTCAACTGTTATATATTGAATTCAATGATATCATGCTTACCACGAAATGTGAAAACTGATATCGATCAAGGCCAGGGTGTATGGATTTACTGGAGTAACAGGTGTTCACAAATAGTTATAATTCTTAATTTCGGTGAACTGTAGCATGAATTGATATCCATAATTTTGATACCAATAACCGACTGGGCAACCATAGTGTTAGTACCATGTATCTTTTCTGTACTACAATGTTGGTATCTGTTACTAACACAATAGCCATAGTGTTAGCATCCCTTAAAGACTCGGTATATATATTATATAGAGTGAGTTAGCTGGAAGTCGCATTTTCGAGACTTTATATGATGCTAGCTTCACTATTATATGTTTACAAATTTGTCTAGGAGATTGTGACGTCCTATTGTCCCACATTTCTCACCAAAATATATGGTGGTTAAAGGGCGTAATACCGGCTCCTATTGATGAGTCACCAGTAAGCAAGAAAGGAATGTGCATGAGCTTAAACTTTCTGTTTATGCTGTCTTTGGTATATCCTTCTGGTCACAACTGAACTAATTTGTTACTAGGTTCGCAACACCTAATACATACTTGCATATATATTAGCTCTCCGCAACAAACAGTATTCAACGAGTAAGGTTTGTTTGAAATGATAATAATCGTTGATTTACACGTAACTAGACTTTTGTTTTAAGGTGTAATCTAATTTTTCTTACGACACAAAGAAGTTCGTTTGAGACGCCCGATATATGGCCAAATAATATAAACCAGTGAATGCTTCTTAAATTCGAATCTACCAATACAATATGATTAAACTAGAATTCTGTCAGCACAAATTTCGTTGCTAGGTGGCATTGAAAGTGTCTTCATTTTTATGTAGAGTAATGCCAAGTGTGTAGACATACGAGAGCGACAATGCAGGCGGTAATGTCTCCGAGGTGACGAGGGCCGACTAAGTGGGGTTTAATTAAATTGTTTCGCACCAGATGGACAAGTTAAATTTTCAGCTAACAGTCGCGGAATCAAATAAAAGTAAATTTTTCAATAGCTAAATAATGAGCATTGTAAGTTATCGAAAGGTTGATCATTTAGGACACGGACTAATTATTTTTAATCCATTGTCCTAGTACCGCTAAATAATAGTGACAAATCATGTGTATGTGGCAATTTCAGCTAAATGCAACTACTGTCGAGCATTTTCGGTTGTCTGGCTAGATTGGAATTTTAATAAGACGTCACGATTTTAATCAAACAACTGTCAGGTTACTATTCATTGTCAAAATAATTTCAGTCAGTGTAGCCTAATGCAAATTCGGCGGTTATAAACAGCAAATAAATTACACTATCAGTTCACTGATTAGCACAATACCTTTTATCATAAAACAGAAATAGGCGGTGTTAACAGATATAGTAAAACTGACAACTTTGCAACTCAATGCGCAGTGCAGTATGCTTTCAGGCGAAAATCGCTCACGCTCAGACGTATTATTAAATCAAACTAGCTAGGCTTTAAATTCTAAATCTAACGACTGCCTAATGCGTTTGTCTAACTTCAGGCATGGCAACCCTATTATTAAATATATCTTTCAATTTCACGTAGTTATTATGTTTTCTGTCAGATGGAATGTATTATTGGTTAAATTTATGGAATTCGTGTTACGCATTAGCTTGCAAACTATAGGAAATTACAAGAATGAACAATAAGACTATTTGGAAAACACGATGAAGACAGAATTTAACTTAATTGAGGCAAACAAAATGTAAACCAAGAAAATGATGACAGACTGCAGAACAGAATCCTACGGGGCAGAGAAATAATAAGTTATACGGTTCTAAACATAGAATAGATACTTGACGCGAATATCAAATTATTTGTTAGAGATAAGCTTCAATAAATTCTCAATTTTTAGGTAGTCAGGTGAATAGAAAAGTGGGCCGGACACCATGACCTTACTAAAAATATATTCTAATGTAGTGTTAACAAAAAAAATGGTGAAAATTAATTTACAACATCACCGAATGTACAATACTTTAAAAAATTAAATATTTTAGCGCGGACATACACAAACGACGGAGGATACCAATTCCATAGAGTGTAGTAAAAAGCATGCACAAATTTATGTTGCATTGTCGTGCGGATTTGGAAGGTTCAATTCATTGATTTATAAAAAAGCCGTCTGACAAGATTCGCTCATAAACAATCGTTGCATGTGCACGAGGCTATAACATATATATATATATATATATATATATATATATATATATATATATATATATATATATATATAAATTAAGTTTTCGAGTTTGAGATAAACAGAAATACTGTTTGATTAAATCAGTCGCACAAGAGAAAAAATACAATTAGCTCATAAAGAGGCGATTAGACCTTCAGTGATAATCGTGAGAAAACTACGACAAACTGACTAACGGGGATCAAGCCGAAATGCATACAGAAAGTATAGAAAATTATAAATGCCGATCTTAAAAAAAAATTTACACACATTTCTCCCGACTGGAAATACTGACTACACTGATTCTATTTAGTACCACATCTTTCGTCGTACGCAAATAAGTACAACAGTCATAGAAATATTGATTTTTAGACGTAAAAAACACAAAAAGCTTATTATTCTATATAAATTTTGAGAAACATGCTAATAATTTTGCATTAGCGCTTGTGGTCCATCTTATGAACTACTACACTGAAGAAATACAACACAAGTGTTAATTCTGTTACTATAGAAAATCGGTCCACATAAAATTTACACCAAAATTAATACGAGTCCAAAACGATCAAAAAGGAGAAACCAAACGAAGCACAGTTGTCCATGGCACTTGGAAAGACACATGATAATGCCAGTGCACGAACAAATTGTTTTTGCTTTCATAGGTTTGGACAACGTCAAATTATTGCAATAACTTCCAAATAGGGAAGCATGCTCATACACCTAGTCCTAACTAAAAGTGGACAGCTTGTTTACCTTTCACATTTGTTACCGGTAATAACATGTATAATTATAGGTGAACATGCAAACCCGATCTTATTTTGCAAAAAACATGCCAGTATGTGCTCCGACAAGTGTGAATTCAATGATTAAAGCATCTCGTACTATTGAAAAATTAAAAATCCAAATGTCCAATATAAACATTCCATCAAGATTAAACAAACGTTAATTGCACAGGCGGTGATAGCATTTAATTAAATCTAGGTTGCAAGTTTGATATAAGCACCATTCGAATTATGTAAATAAATTTATCATATCAGATTAATTATTGTAAAATGTAGCAAAGACTCTTAATTCAGTAGACTGGTTTTGTATTATTTGTGAACTCTTTACATAATATCCAGAAATTTGTTGAGGACAGGACTCAAACCAGGGCAGGTTTGCTTCAGATACTGTGACCTTGTCCACTGCACCACCCTGTAGCATACTACACACAGATTCCTAAGCAAAAGTGCATAAGTTCGAGCCCTGTTCATGGTAAAATTCTGGACATTACTTGAAATGCTTCCAATAACGACGAAACCGGTCTATAGGATGAATTGCCTTTTATTCATTATAAATGATTTATTTATTCTGAAGTATGTATATATAATGGAATTTACTTGGCAGAGATTAGGCAATAAGTTCGTTAATGGGCTTACTACTAGAGATATTTTAATGTGGGCACAATGATTTCTAGTATTAAATAATTTTAAGGTCGTTAAGTGATACTCTCCATTGGATTCCCGATTTCGGGGAAATTTAGAATTAAATAAAATAGTGTGAATCTGAAATGCTAATCTTAAAGTATAAAATATAATCCAGAGTATATATTAAATTAATTTAGCAGGGCAAAGACTTAGAACTGAGCAATTTTAAACTCGTTTAGAATGAGAATTTGGATAGGCTATTACGAAAAATTTGAAGATGTGGTTTAGAAATAAAATGGCAACATCATAGTTCTGATTATGACTGCTTCAGTGTAAAAAATTCTGCAAAACAATTTTTAACTGCAAGATTGGGCATTTCCAGTTTAATTACACACAGATTCGTTAAGTGATATAATTAAATGAAAATTAAAGGCTTGGGGGCGGTGATAACAATTAATATAATCAAGGTTGCGACCTTGATATAAACACTTGACCCATTAAGTACATACATTTGTCAGTATAAACTAAAAACGGGTATAGTGTAGAATACGCAATTCATCCAGAAGTCCGGTTTCATACTTATTGGGAACTCATCAGGTACTGGTCAGAATTTGCCGCGGACAGAGCTCAAACCTGGGCACGTCTGCTCCGGAATCTACACTATACAATTCTTAGTTTATTCTGACAAATGGATGTACTTAATGGGTCAGGTGTTTACATCAAGATCGCAACATTGATTATAAGAATTTTTATCACCGCCCGCGCAACATATGTTTGTTTAATTATATAAATTTTCATTTGAGTACAACTGCCCCATGTAGTTTGGTATCTTTTCAATTATGAAAGATTTGGTATGTTTAGTCGAATTTTGTGTCTAAATCGATGCCATATGAACTCTAAACGAAACAAAGAATAAATACTAACCGAGTTACATTAAATAGTATATTGCTGAATATTGTGTATATAGTGCGACAGTGTGGCTCAAAGGTTAGGGCACCAGATTCCGACGAAGGCGTACCCAGGTTCGAGCCTTGTCCGCGGTAAATTCTGCCTGCTCGTGTTGATTTCCCAATGAGGACGAAAACCGATCTACTGGGTGAATTGCCTTTTCTACACTATACAATTCTTAGTTTATTCTGACTAATTTATGTACTTAATGGGTCAGGTGTTTACATCAAGTTCCTTAAGTGATTCTTTTTAACTAAGTCTTGGAAAAGAAGTTCAACCTGGATTTATGTAAAATTATTGAGTGAGGTTAAGTTTATATTCGTCAGTTCGCTCATTTGCACTGCTTAAACTTCTAAGATATTATATCATAATTATGGCAAAGCATTTGAATTTCATATAAAGTCGAAACGCGTCAGTGCGTGCGACTGACGGTAGTTTTGCTACGTTGTTCGACATCTGTTTAAATATATATATATATATATATATATATATATATATATATATATATATGTATTAGTTCTCGTTAAAACCAATACCGATCTTTTAAACATTTAATTTAATAATGTCGCAATTAGCGCGAAAAGCGATAACTGATATCGATCAAGGCCAGGGTTTATGGATTTTCTGTAGTAGCAGGGGTTCGGAAGTAGTTATAGTTCTCAATTTTGATGAAATGCAGCATATCTTGAAATCCATTCAGTTGGTACACTCCACTGGCCCGGTATCCAAAATACCATTGCGTTAGTAGTATTTACTAGCATAATATCACATAAACCATTTTGTTACTATACTTTGCAAGCTCACTATATATTATTCATAGTGAATTGGCTTTGAAGTCTCTTTATCGTAGACTTTATATCATTCTAAACGCGTTGCTGCTGCAATATGCATATGCATTAGATTTTATAACGTATAATTTTATCACATTTCTTGACCAAATATGTAGCGTGTCTAATGAGTAATACCGGATCGTATTTATGAGTCATCGGCAAGCACGGAATGCACATATACATAATAGTATACTTTTTTCACGCTCACTTTGGCATATCCCTATTATGCTACCTGATCTATTTTTTTAATAAATATACAATTCCTAATTTATGACTGCATATATATATGTTCCCCGTAAAAAAATAATATTTCATCAGCACTAGGTATACCATATTTCATAATACTTGCACATATTTGAGAACTCCCCGAACTTCGGTTGCATAACTATGCCTAGTTTAAAGAAGATTATTGTAATGGAAAGCTGCTTCTCTGTCTTCGTAAACTATAATATTCTTTTTGGGTTATTTTACAAACTGTTAGTTTAGTAAATACAATTAAACAATAATTGATTGCGCGGGTGGTGGTAAGTATTCTTTAAATCAAGTTTGCGAGCTTGAAGTAAACACCAATCCCATTTTATTTAACCAGTCGTCGAACAACATACCAAATATACCACCAGTCGCAACGCACTGACGCGTTTCGACCTTTCATGATCATCATCAGTGTACGACGGCAAACTGACTTGCGAGGATCAAAGAACCTGTTAGTTTGTTCCTTTTCTTTGAGTATAACCACGAATGATCGAAACGTACCAATATTTATAAAATGCGGTGATTATTTATTTCAACGTGAAAATGGTCAAGTAGAATATAGCACTACTTTGCTTCTCATTACCTAAACGTTTATTTTACTAATAGGGTTATCAAGTACCTATATATTTGGATCATGTACATGGAAAGTTGCTGAAGTTATGTAAAACACCAGAAGTAAATAGCCTAGTTCTGGGTTTGAAACAATTTCATATAGGTATTTAGTTTAATCGTCATCCAACAGTATTTATAATAGTCACGATAACGCGTATTGTAAGCCGATAACGCGTCTAATCGTGCAAAAGTCAGTAATTTTTACCAAATATTAAAATTGCATAGAAAAGAGTAGAGATTGATATCTATTTCAAGAATACAAATTTGATTTACAAAACTCTTATCATAACTCGGACAACAAACAGTATTTAACTGTAATTTATTACCTCGTTCACATATTTTAATTAATAATTATCAAAATGTAACTTGACTTATAACTGTGAAAGCCACGATAAGTGTATCAAAAGTACATCGGGTTAGATAAAATTTAAGATGTTAAAAATATGTAAAATTTACTGAATGAATATAAATAATAATAACAATAATAATAATTATTATTATTATTATTATTATTATTATTATTATTATTATTATTATTATTATAAAGAGAAAAAATATTTTTATTTTTATTGTTTTAATGATATTTAGTTTTTTATTTGCGAGAGTTGTGTGGATTATTTTAATCTTTTATGCAATTAGTATGGTAAAAATTAGTGTGCTTATTTTCTTTAGAACCAGTAATATAGCTCCTCAGGAAACGCCATGAAGCTTATATTTTTCTTTTATGCGCTGCCCTCAAAATTTTAAAAGAAAATACATAAGGAAATCTCATCAAAATTTAAGCAGCAGATTGTGTGCGAAGGCATATCTCGTCTATATTCATGAAACATGACACGTCGCATTTTAGTGTCAAAATTAGTGCATTCGAAGCCGACTTAAGCGTCAAAATAGTCCTTGCATATGGTACAATTAAAGAAGTCCTAATCTAATTATACAGTCTGAAGTTGGTACTTCAAAAAGAAGTGTTAATTTTTTTTAAATTGCATGTTTGTTCCACTTTCGTGTGTGTTAACCTTGTGTTTGAAGCAGGTTCAACATAGTGCCTATTTTGCGTAGTTTGTGTGTGTGTGTGTGTGTGTGTTAATTCGGTATACTTTATTTTCTATGGCTGGGCGGTTGCTTGTCGGAAAAAGATGTGTATGTGTGCTCCCATGAGTCCGACATGAATTAAAATAATCTAAGTTGTGCAAGTGTATAATTCAAAGGTATTTATTTTAAAAAGTGAAATTTGTCACGAAATTACTGGTTATACCTTTCAACTCACTTTACTGCAAGGCTATTCTTCAGAGCATACAAATAATTCACCTATATGCCAAGTGCTTTAAGCATAGATAAAATCATAATATACGCATAATTGTCGGCACTAAATTCAGCTGTCCGTTTAAGCCTAAAAGTATCTTAATGAATAGTTAAGGATACCTTCAGAAATTTAACGCGTCATCGTGAATTAAGGCTTCAATAAAACAGCTTGCATTTGGGAGAATGCTATAAATTAAATTTTTTAAATTCCATTAAAATTAAAATTTTTCGTGATTATTAGCAGAAAATTTTTCAGCTAGCTTAGCTTCCCATTTCCATTCTTACCTTAAATTTGACGATTGATTGAGTATCCGAAAAATTCGTGCTTTTTGTTATTGTTTATTGCTCAGCGATAATATAGATGGAATTTTTTAGTAGGTGTTGCGCAGCTTGTAATAAATTAGATAAAATATAACCAGAACGATAAACCATAGACAACAAGGAAGCAACGTATGTTCTAATGTGCGCATTGATTTTGTGCTTATTGGCGATTCATCAGTATGAGCCGGTATTGCGTTATATAGCCACTATATATTTGGATGATTAATGTGGGAACATTGGACGGTACAATCTCCTATACGAATGTGCAAACCTGCAGTAGTGAAGCTAATTTCATATAAAGTATTTGACATTGCGATATCAAAGCCATCTCGCTATATATACAATATATATATACCAATCCTGTAAAGAGTACCAAAACTATAGCTGTTGTGTCAGTACCTGATACCACCACTATGATTGCCAAAAGTGTGCATGGTATCAGCAGTTTGTGACTAGTCGATACATAGTACGATAACAATGGAATTTAAGGTATGCCTAATTTTAACTATTTGTTTTAGAATAACAACTACTGCTGATCTCCTGTTAATCAAGCAAATCCATACCTTAAGATATTGTTAAATATCAGTTATCATATTTCGCGGTAATCATGACATCATTCAATTAAATATACAACATGAAGATACCGTTTGTTGCTAAGAATAAATATATCTGCAATTGTGAATTAGCTGTTGCGCATCGAGTAAAAAAATAGTTCAGATATGACCAGAAGAATGAACTGAACGGAATGTATAATCTCACGTTTTAATTCGTTCTTCAAAAAAAGAAGATTTTTGCGCCCACAAGAAATGTTGTTAAGGAAATGTCAGTATTGGGTAATATATATATGAAATAGTACTTCTGCCAATGCTTTAAATCAAGTTTGCGTAATCGATATAAATACAAATGCCATTATATCTAACCAGTCGCACGTGGAAGAAACTACAGGTATTTGTATGTATTGACTCTTGTCAATGCCAGGCAATTTAACATTTTTTCTGCACATACAAGTATCTTACAGTTATATCGAATCCTATGGTATAAAATTTAACTCCCAATTGAAACTTTAATGTATGCAGAAATTATATCTTATTGCTTCAAATCTAAAATTTGCATAATTATTTACGACGATTTTGTAAATATTTGCATCTTCCAGGTTGGATTGCCAATCTTATTTGTAAACATTTGCAAAAGAAAACAAAGCACCATCAGTTACCAGTATTGTATCATTAAAAATAAATGCAGCTCTCACCTGAAAACGCATCACCACGAATTATCGACATTAGTTTAATTTTTTGTGGGGTTCATCAGAAAAATTGGATGATATTACTACAAATCTCAGATTAATTTATCATGTTAGTTTTTAAAATGAAACTGTCGATTTTAACTTGAATTGACATCAAAATGACATCTTGTCACCTTATCGATTTTAAGGAAGAAAGATACAGTGAATGAAAAAAATTCTGTGGCGTATTAACTCCTTCAGTTTCTCTCTTTCAACAACTACTTAGTAATACATATAGTAGCGTTGGGCATGCTAGTCGTGTATTGTTGCAGGTCTGTTAACTTTTTGCCATTACATAATTGCCCAGCCGAAAAGGAAGCACTTATTTTGTATTAAGTTTTAAATGTTACATTTGGTTAGATTTCCATCCGTCATTGATTTGTCTTATAGAAATAATTACAATTTTCATAAAAAAGATTTTAACTAACATTTTCTTAACTGTGTTGCTAATTGAATTGTAACATTAAACTTCGCCTATTAAAGGACATGCTCACCCTTATTTTAATCAAGGCAAAAATTTATTCAGGTTGAGCCTGTTTTCGGTGCTTAGTATCAGGGCAGGCATAACCGAATAGGGTACTGATTGAAAAGTGACAAATATATAAATATATAAAAATTTAGCAGATAAAATCTATGTAAAAATGATTTGCACAGTATGATTATAATATGCAAAACTTTATCCGACCGCATATTGCGAAATTAATTGGACTCTGTTTTGTGTACATGGTTTTTTATCCGAATTCATATTTTCTTGATCAGACTATTACAATTCTCAAATCAGATTATCCCAGTCATACGAAAATTTATCACACAAAATATACAAAATTTCAAATGCAAAAATCAATTTTGCGAGCTTGAAGTAAACACCAATCCCATTGTATTTAACCAGTCGTCGAACAACATAACAAAATAACGCTAGCCGCAACGTACTGACGCATTTCGACCTTCCATGACCATCATCAGAGTACGACGGCAAATTGACTATCGAGGATCAAACCGCATTGAATATATACGTAAATCAAGTTTAAATATATGCGGCTCTCACCTCTAGCAGTCTCGCATACATTGAACGTGACTGGAAATGTCGGCTGCACAATTTCTATGCAGTCACGGACATTAAATGTTTGCAGCTTTCGCCACATATACATATATAGGCAATACAATTTAACAATAATTGATTGCGCAGGTGGTGGTAACAATGCTTTAAATGAAGTTTGCGAGCTTGAAGTAAACACCAATTCCATTGTATTTAACCAGTCGTCGAAGAATATAACAACGCACTGACGCGTTTCGACATTCCATGATCATCATCAGAGTACGACGGCAAACTGACTATCGAGGATCATCACCATCGTTGTAATAGATAGTACGCGTCACGTGTGCCTGTCTGTGTGTGCTTGTGTCATTAAGATCAAATTAACATAAGTTCGAATTTGGTCTTACATCGTTTGTCAACTTATCAATTAACGCGTCAGATAAAAATTCAATCTAATACTTACTGAATCTTGGTCTTTTTAAAATTGAATTGTTACACGTCTTAAAATGTGAAATCAATTATTCAATTAGAGAACCCATTGTTCAGGATGTGACATAATACAAAAAATCTATACGAAATTCAGAGAGTAATTTCAGTAAAAACTATCTCAAATTTAGCCTTAAAATTTTAAACTTAATTTAGAAATAAAGTTTAAATAAAGCGTCATATAAGAGATGACCTAATAAACTAAAGCTCCATTTAATATTTAAGAATCACTGATAAAAACTAACATTAAATTTGAAAACTAATTATTAAACGAAATAAAACAACTAATAAAGTAGTCAACAAATGATGAAATAAATAAAGCATAACCATTTTAATAATTCTTCAAATTGATTATGAAAATGTAAATCTATAAAGTCTTTTATTACCTATACCTAATCAATATACAGTTCTGGCTCCTGCAGACTTTAATGACGACCGTTAGTTAGTGGTGCTGTTTCGTTTATAATATCACATCATGCTTAGAAATGATGAAATACAGGGATAACCAGACGAAATTTATAAAGGAAAAGAAATTTAAAGCGAAAAACTATGTTGTAGTTCTTTTTTATCAAACTTTACTTAGGATTATTATGAGTAGCTTGACGATTGACTTTCATAGCGTTTTGAGAAAATTATTTATCTTTGAAAAAAATTATTGGGTAAATCGACAAGGAGGTAAAATTTCTTACGAAAAAGATATAATATGGTTTTAACTTGGAAAGATGATTAGGAGTAAGCTGGCATAAAGTTGAAAAGATGAATGTGAAGAATTAAATACTGGATTTTCATCATAATTTGTTTCTTGCTTTAGAAATGATAGAGTGTTCTTTGACTAAATGAAGAGGTCAGACTGTATAATAAAATGTATACAAACTTAATTTCGGTATGGTTTTAAAAAAAGATAAATAATGTTCTCAGTGAAAGAATAAAATGTTAGATTAATTAATTAATTGATTAATTAATCAACAATAAAATCCCACATAACGACAATAACTAGTCAGATTACAAAGTAGTGATAACAATATATTAATTCAGTTTAGCGAACTTGATTTAATCACAAAACACCATTTTTTAACGAATTTAATCCACGTTGGTCAGATTGCCGGTGTGTTTTTATTAGGACAAAGGATGGTTGGAATGCGTTTGTGCGTGTGATTGATAAAAAAGTTACTGTTCTGAGACTAGTTAAATAAAATGTTCAAAAACTAGATTTGAGTAAAAGGTTAATGTTGATTAACAAAAATTATGACACTTTTAAATTGATTTTTCATCGAGTTAACCGCTACTTCGAGCTCCTCACCTCGACAACATTGATTATTTTCTAATGTATAGCCAAAGCAGCAGTTTAAAATCTGAAAAATGTCTACCGAATTGCTAATTTAAATGACATAATAATGATATAATACTATTAGTTGGATCAAAGCTGCGAGTTTGATATAAGCACCAAACTCATTATATTTTCACTTGGCTGAATTATCCAAGCATTGCATGCTGAAAAGTGTATATAAAGTAGGATTTGTTTTTATATCGAGCTCGCAAACTTGATTTAAAAAATAAGTTTTGTCACCACCCGCGCAAGCTGTGATTATTTATTTGTGTAAATACATTGCTAGATCATCGGCATAATAAATAAGTATATTTACTGTAGCAAACAAGGGCGCATTTCATACTAAAGCATTGGTCGAATTTAGACCAACTTTACATTTTGTAAAGAGTTCCTGAAAAATACCAGATGTGGCTTATGAGGCAATCACAATCACTTACTTTGAATTTTAAATTTACACACTAGAAGAATATAATCCATTTGGAAAAGACATAATCAAAAAGGAAAATTTGCTAAAAATAAGTGTGATGATGCGGAATAATGGGAAAGAAGAGAGAAGCGAGCGCATTGGATTAATTAGACAGATAAGGGAATACATGTTCATTTAAAACAGAAACGTATACAGAATTTTTGATGTTCATTTAATGGGGATTAGTGATAAATGCAAACGAGCTGTGCATTAAAAGTAGAAATATTTTTTCGGATAATTACAAAGTTCAATTCTAGTCTTCAAAAATGAAAAGTTGTAGGTTTCCTATGATAATAAATAGCCCGAGAACTTTAGACTAAAAACAAAAGAATTTATACTGACATCAAATGAATGAAATATAAAAGTAAATTTTTATCCTTTGAGCGTAAAAAAGAAAGATATGCTTGCTTATATGTTTCAATGTTCTCAATGCCGGCCAATATGATTGATGGATAGAAGTTACCTGAAAAGAATTAGAGCACGTGGCATTAGTTGAAGTCTTAACCGCTTTTCCGGTCACTGCAAAACAACACAAGATTACGATTATTATTATTTCTAAGGCCGATTTACAATGAAGGCAAACATTCAGACATGAAACACTTTGAAATTATTTAAACTATAATTCATTTCGCTTATATTTCAATATATGTGAACTATTAAATATACTTTGAACACTATCGCTTTTACACAGTTCTAAACTTACTCCCATGAAATGTTTGACCGATCTTAGATGACGATGTATAATTCCTTCAGAGTTATGTAAAATGAGAGATACCTATGAAAACTGCTGGTCGCTTCGAGTTAGGACTTAGATATATATTTATAAAACAATTTCATGCTTTATCGAACTTTCCTGGTCGTAAGCGTCAATTGCTGTGACATCGTTAAAAAATGAGTGAGCCTTGTTCAAGATTATTTGTTCTTACAAATATCTATTGCGCAACTAAGTTAAGGTAAATAAGCTTATAATTGACTTTTCAATGGTCATATTCTAGAATTAAAATATATGTAAATGTTTGAAAAAAAATGTAAATTAGTTAAATACTGTATGTGGTAGAGAACTAATATACATGTAATTTTGTATTAGGCATTGCGCACTTAGAAACAATTTAATTCAAATAGGACCAGGTGGATAAACTCAAGTGAACATGATCGATTGGTATAATCTGATGCACATTCGTTTCGTGCTTAGTGGGAAATAATCACTTGGAGACGGGTATTACACCATTTGCCCTCTACATATTTGGGTGAGGAATTGGGGCAAATAGGACGGCATAATCTCCCCTATACGAATGTGTAAACTTGCAGCAGAGGAGTTAAATTCATATAAAGTCTCCGACAATGTGACTTCAAAGACAACCACAAATATATAACATAGGTCGAGCAAGTAAAGGATACCAATAAATACCCATCAAATTAAGAGCCCAATCGCTCAACTCTAGCAGCAATCAGCTGAGCCGTATGTGTAGAAGATCAGCTGGACTGCTCTTATCTGAATCGTCGAGGGTTCCATTCATGCAGGTAGTAATGCTGGCATCTAGGGAAAATTGCCAAACAATGATAGAATCATGGCCAAAGTGATGAATTAATTAATTTTGCCAAAAGCACATTTACAATGAGTTGAAGTCCTAATTTTGAATGCGACTGTGCACTAATATACACTAACTAATTAAAAACATAATCAGTTGACGAACAAAGAATATGTTTTTGACTGATTTCAGCTCTTTCCAGCCAATAATACAAAAATAATATGCGTTTCGTATAGTTTGAATACAATTTTCATAAAAACCGAGGTCGTCCAGGACATTTTGCGATTGGATATTTGAATTATTGATGCATAAATAACAATTTAGTGGGACGAAAATCTCTCTGTGAGTCGGCGAAAGTAAATTTATTTTTCAATAATTTTTGTTTGATCATAATGAAATATTTCGAACAACCTTAATAATACTAAACTAAAACTACACATATCGTATACATTGTGTTCCGAAAGGGATTATATTGTGCATTTTAAATTATTATGTTCCTCGGAATCGACGACTGGTTAAATACAATGGGATTGGTGTTTACTTCAAGCTCGAAACTTGATTTAAAAAATTGTTACCACCACTCTCGCAATCAATTATTGTTAAATTGTATTGCCTATATATGTATATGTGGCTAAAGCTGCAAACAGTTAATGTTCGTGACTGCATAGAAATTGTGCAGCCGGCATTTCCAGTCAAGTTTAATGTATGCGAGACTGCTAGACGTGAGAGCCGCATATCTAAATTAGATTTCCATATATACGCAATGCGGTTTGATCCTCGCTTGTCAGTTTGCCGTCGTACTCTGATGATGACAATGGAAGTTTGAAACGCGTAGTTAGTGCGATTGGCAGAAGTTTTGTTAAGTTGTGTGACGATTGGCTAAATACAATGGGGTTGGTGTTTACTTTAAGCACGCAAAATTGATTTAAAGAATTTTTGCCACCACCCGCGCAATCAATTAATGTTTAGTCGAAGATTATATTTCGTATATTTGAACTGTCTAAAAATTCCTCCGCCCCATTTCGTGAAGTGTGGATAAGTTAGTCGTGCTAATTATTTTTACTGGTATGACTCTAGGATCAATACTTGTTTATATATATATATATATATATATATATATATATATATATATATCATGGGTTGTTTTTTTTTTTTTTTTATATATATATATATATATATATGTGTATAATATTACATTTATGCTGAACAAGTACATTTATGACATAGTATTTTTCTCAGAAATAAATTTAGATCTTTTATTTCCAATAATTTTTAGGAAGTAAAACAAATTCCAGACTCATTTATTTATCCATCGGAAAACTTATTTAAAAATTAATTATCCCTACTTTCGCACTTATTAGAAAATTAACAAAATAAGAGTGTCTTCGATTATGAGATTATATATTTGGAATACGTTTTCTAGAATTTGAATTTGAATAGCAACACAAGTGTATTTCAACTAATTTTTCACATTATCATGACAGAACAATTAAAATATCGAGTTTAAATTTTTATTGAATTATGTGAGAAATTAAATATACGGTGAATTTTCATGTTCAGTTTGGCGAACTCATAAAAAGGCAATATTAAATGTAAAATAAATTTGTGCGCTAAGTTATATATTTCAATCGCCGATAATAATTTATTCACGTAATCAATCTTTCAACCAAATAAAAACATTACTGTAAGAAATGAATAATAGTTTTTACATAAAAGCCGCAGGCATAGAGGAAATACTTCTTTAAGTTGAATTCCTATTGATAAAAGTGTCTGCAAATATATACACAGGAAATGCTAGTTAGTTTATAATCTTAAATAATTATCTGAATTAATTAGAAGCATATCGCTTATTAAGAATTGTGTGCGTTTTCAAATATATTTAGTTCTTCGTTTTCGCATATTTATCGTAGGTTGCTTGAGATTATGATCTCTGTCGTATCCTTAGATAGCCACGAGTTTTTGTGACGCTTATTAGTTGCTATAGTTATTAATTAGTTTGATGATAACATAGTCTAATGCACATTCCATAAATTTCTCAGTCAGCCACATCGTTCTACAATCATTTCTTGCTCCCTCTTACAAGCACATCATCATAGGTGGTTGAAAACTCGCACAAAACTCATCAAGTAACCCAGCCCAAGTGAACCGATTCTTAGGCACATCCCTTTTTATAATCCACATAGTAATCAATTATTACATTTATTATTAACAACTAAACAATTATAGTATTATTTATCCATAAAGATTATATATATATATATATATATATATATATATATATATATATATATATATATATATGCATACAGCAACAGAAATTTATCATTAAATACAGATGTATCGAATTTGCACTAGTTTGCTAAAATTGCCGGATTAAAAAACTTATTAAGTCAATTAAACAATCATTCTCAGAATGGTTATTTGCTTAAATAAATATTGTTATGGTTACTATTAAATATTGTTCTGTTATTTTCGATACATACACATATATGCCAAATGTCCTTCTCATAGATACTCATAGATTCTAAGCTAATAATGCAAAATAATAAATGATCAAATACCAGAATCAAAAATTTCTCTAATTTTTAAAAAATTGCTTTCCATAGGCAGTGAGCGACCTAGTGCATAACTGAACTCCCATCATTCCAATTTCAAAACCATAAACTCAAAGATATGTTACAAATTAGTTTAAACAGGGCCAAAAGGACAAACCAAAATCAGCATGATCGAAAGATATAATCTCATATAAATATGGTTTTCGTCCATACTGGCGTGCCGTCAGTAGAAACCGGCAGAATATCCCATAACCACTCTATATTTGATCAACAAACATGGGACACTTGGATGGTACCATCGCCTACATGCATGTGTACTTAAGCAGTAATAGAATTAATATCAAATAATGTTCTCGACAATGCAGCTTCAAAAGCAACACTGGGGAGCAGGTACAGTTAATCTATCCCACAGTTCTTCATGAAATCTGTAGTGGAAATTTTACGTGATACTGGTCCCTATTTGATTTGTTGCCACTAAGCATGAAACCCATGTTTCTTTCATGCCGACTTTTGTATATACGTCTAATTCTATTTAACCCAATTTGTTACTAGGGTCGCCAAACCAAATATATAATTGCGTATATATTAGTTTTCTGTTACAAATATTTATGACTATTACACCAATGTTAATCGATAGGCAAATTAAATTCAACTATTAAAATAAGGTTAAATATATTGTTTTACGATGTGTTACTAATTACTGGAATATTATGCTCAAATGACGATATATGCTTCATCGATATGATTATATTTTGAGGTAATTTTTCGTCAATATGTTATTGAATGACAGAATAACTAGTATATGTACCACGTTATTCTTTTATAATAATGATATTAATAGTTGAAATTTCTATTAAAGTTTGTGAGAAACTAAATATTTGGCGAATTGTCTTGTTCAGTTTCGCAGGCAAGAAAATTATGCGCCGAATATGCCATGTACTATAATATTTTTATTTTTAAATGTAATACACATTTTTGCGCAAAGTAAGTTAATACGGCCGCTTATTATTGGTTATTCACCAGCAAAGTAAAAATATTATTACAATCATTTGTGTACTAGTTTTATCTTACAAGCTGCTAAAGTATATCATGTATAAAGGAAAGACTTATTTAAGATGACTTCCTATTGTTCAAAAATATGTCTGCGACTATTCACTCAGGAAATGCTAGTTAGTTAATTATCATAAATAATTAACTGGATTAATTAGTTGCGAATCGCTTTTTGAGGATTCTCTGTTTCTTCAAAATTTTTTAGTTTTCGATTTTGCATAATTATTATAGGATAATTGAGTTATCCATTGATAGCCACGAGTACTTGTGACACTTTTTGTTTACCGTATTTATAAGTTAAAAGGTTGATGATCTTTCCCAATGCACATAGTCAAGAAGAATGTCCCAGTATACTACCGTATATTACAAAATCAAGCACATTTTTCCACTTGATTCTTTCTTCGTAGTTTGATCCAAATCTCTAGTTGCACACAGTTCTCATCCAACAAAGAGAGATGTTAATTCAATACTGTAAATCTTTCAAAATTGGAACACGACGTCCACCGCCACTGAATTTTAATGCAGATAAATTAATATTATGTACTTTAGACATCAATGGGTTGAGAATGTCGTGTTGCCATGTTGAGGGTTTCGTCAGTATTAAATAAACATCAACCCTGTTCTATTGGACAAAATCTCTTAATCATTAACATAAAACACAAGAAGCCGTAGATCTATCTTACCATAAGGTTAAATCAGCTTGCTTGGAAACCATGCTGATGATCGAGTCAAGAATGCTAGAAATTTCTTGAAATAGCAAATTCGTTGACGTTGTTCCTCCATTTTTCGGCCAAACCAGTAGATTTAATTTCATACAAAAGTGTATGAACGTTATGGATTTGAAATTTTTAAGTAACACATTATCTCTATAATGTATAAGAATTCTGTTATTATTAAATATGGATTCATTAATGGATGAGAATACCCGATACGGCAGAAACCGATCAATCGATAGGTTTCAGTTGTTTAAATATGCAATGTATAGATTATATATATATATGCATATATATGTATATACGTACTATATCATATATATATATATATATATATATATATATATATATCGTATCAAGGACAATCCTGGCTATTAATTGAATGTTCAATTAAGACGAAAACGGACAAGTAGATGAATTTAAATTGTTGTCTTGCACAATGTTTAGTTTACTCAACTTTACACACACATACAAACCCATATATATATATATATATATATATATATATATATATATATATATAATTGAAATTTAAATTTAAATTATGTATATGTTTTCAATAAAAACTGAACATTGCACGAGGTAGCAAAAGCAATCTATTAAGTCGATCAATTTATTCCTTTATGGGGTTAAGGTAAATTATTTACTATAATCATTTTGAGAATAGAGCTCGAATTGGAGCGCATGTGCTTCTAAAATTTATCACTCATGAAACTGTTCTACATCTAACTCATATTATATACATCATATCATATGGCAACTTAAGTTTTGATTAGCTTTTCGCTCAGTTGGTACCTCATTGATTTGTCTTGAAACCAGAAGTTCTGACCAGCCACGCTCAGACAATCATTAAAAAATTGGTATCTTGAAACCTGGGAAAGTTATGCTGAAATGAATTTTTTGGCAAAATTTTGATTTTATGTTTGTTGTCAGTACAAATTGCAAAGTGCACAAAATAGCGAAGGAAATTTATTAAGCAGATACGTTTCGTCTTTTTTGGGAACTCATCAAGAAATTTTCACAATTTCTGTGATCGGAGAACGAGCAGATTCCCAGTTGCTACGGGATTTGCAACTCGTCCACTGTGTTAGCCAAGCCATAGAATAAATGCGATTTTCAATTATTTGCCAACTTACGCTTCTTTGAGGTGGAGTCCATTTGGTTTCGCTACAAACCGATTGTACAAACTGGTGACCCTCCATTTCCATTTATATAAGAGACACGATTTAAAGTGAAGAAAAGCTATTGCGTTGAAGTTTACATAATAAAATTCTATTATTTATATGTTTTTATTATGGCATCCTACCATTAAAATTTAAATTCAATTTCTTTTCCCAATGTGGCATGTTGCCTGTTCTATAAAAACTGGTCTGGGTTGGTCAGATGACAATTTAAGTTAAAAGCGTTGACAAGATGGCTTCACCTAAACGAAAGACAGACCAAAAATTATTAGTTTGTAAAAAATAAAAATTGCATGTTCTGCGCGGAATTGGTGGCGCAGTGGATAAATTGGAAGAATCTGAAGCAAATATGCCACGGTTCAAGCTCCGGTCGGGGCAAATTCGGCAACTATATTTCAGGGCCCAATAAGGACGAATTCGATATATTTAATAAATTTAATTTGCAAGCATATGCAATATTTACATAATAATAAAGTTATGTATGTAAACAAATATTACCATTATATTTTCAAGTTAAAATCACCGTCCAAGTTCTCCTGCTGTCTATTCTTTAAATAATGATCGGGGGCAGCTTTTAGCAACTTTTGGTTCAAAACAATGACAAATAGGCTCCAACTATAAAACTCTGTCGAATAAATTTTAGTTGGTATGCAACTGAAAATTGCATGTTGCATACTGCTTTGACGACACAGAGTATGCACAGAACGACTCCGATTGTAATATGATCTGGTTCGAGCCTCGATCACCGCAGTTCTCCCGTATACACGAGGAGCGGCTAATAAGGATGAAAACCGTGATTTTAAACGAATTGCATACGCTTCCGTATACAATGTTTAGTTTATACAGACAACATATATGTATAGGCATATGTAGTACTGATGTTAAAAAAGGTATCAACTTTGAGCATCTTAACATAGTAAAAAGGCTGTATAATTAGGATACTCAAAACAGGCTTACATTTTTACCAAATATCCCAGAAAATGAAAAAACAGTTTTGTAAATATTTTCGTTCAGCAACATTATTCTACTCCGAACCAATATTGCATTATCTTCACTTTAATCCTAATGCACATAACCCTTATTTGCGAAAAATGAACATATGTGGAATTTTGCCTCAGTTTTGTATTTAAAACCTCAGTAAAACTATTGTTACCATCACATTTTTCCGAGTGTAAAAAACCACAATAAAATATAGCAACAATTGATTTTTAGATAGATTAAACTTGGGCCGAACAAGTTTTAATGCTCATAGGTTTAAATAAAGAATGCAATTGTCAGCAAATACTTTTTTTTTTAATGTGACTATATGAAAGCGGCCCTAATGATAATTCGGAAAATATACTTTTTAAATTTCAACTATTTGAAAGTTTTAATATAGTAGTAATACAGAATCTTTAAACATTAAATTTATTGAAACTAAAAGCGAAAATTATTTTAACAGTTAAAATGACAATACGGAATAAATTTTATAACGCTATAACATTATTATTATAATTAGAATATTCCTTTTAAAGAATTTCAGTTTTGAATCCTATTGCTCGACATGTCAATTTCAATCGGAAAAATGTCTACATTGAAATGACTGGTGTTTTAGTCCTTTGTTGTTTCTACATAATATAACAAAGTAAAAATCGTTCGCATGATGATTAATAAACGTAATTTTGCATTTTCAACTAATTTTAATAGAAGTGATCGATGCGTAAGATAAAGACGCATTTACGTACGTTTTAGTTCAACAGAAAACTAGATTTTTGGCCTGAGAGCTATTTTATGGTTTCTCAGAGAATTTTGGACATAATTTTGAAATATTTTTGTCAGGGAGCTGATACATATTGTAATATTTAATGAGTATCTATTAACAAATTGGAGACATTGGATGCAAACGCCCTGTTGGGTATAAAAAGTAGACATTGCATGTCGTGCTACATGATGCTTTCAGTACCTATTTACAAGTTGCTTAACATAGGACCAGAAGGGTTTATCCAAGCCAGCATGAATAAAGAGAATAATCTCATTTACTTTAGCGTAATGTGCATATCGACCACACATGAGTAAGAGTCATCACTACGCACCAGACTCACTTTATATTTGGTCAATATATATGTGATTAATGGACAATTAAAGATCCTATTCGTATGTTTACTCAAGCAGTAATAGAGATAACATCATACTGATCTACTATAGTCAGGGTTGCGAACTTGATATAAACACCAGACCCATTAAGTACTTCCATTTTGTCAGTATAAACTTATTGTATACACTATACAATACCTAGTATATATATATATATATATTATATGAATATATATGTATATATATATATATATCAAGTTCCAACTTGATTATAGTAAATGTATCACCGCTCGCACAACTAATATTAGTTTAATCATAAAATCTGAAATTGAAAATATATATATATATATATATATATATATATATATATATTCGATCAACTACTATTCGATTAAAACTCTATTTGTAGGCCTCGATCGAGATCGGATATACATTTTTCATAGTAAATGAATTTTATCCGATATTCTATTACAGTTTCAGTTGTAGAGAAATATATAAAGCCACACTCTGTTTAGCTTCTCTAATTCAATATATATATATATATATATATATATATATATATATATATATATATATATATATATTGACACCTAAAATTATCCCCCGCTGGTCTACTCCAAAATTTAAAGTCAAGACTTTGTATAAAGAACTTGATTACTATTTAAAATTATACTTAATTTACAATGATGACAATTTGATTCAACTTTTCAAAATTACGTCGAAATTCTTACAAAAAATATACTCAATAAATAACGTCAAACTACAAATGGTTCACCTGATCTCTGTTAATGATCAACATGGTAAGTTCCAGTCGTTTTGTTCGTTGCATATATTTCGGCTGCCGCTGCCGTCATTCATATTCATTTCAACGTTTATTACAAGTTTTAAATAAGGAAACTAATGAAGCAAGTGCGATATTTCCTCTTAATTAAGGTTGATCTTTCACTAGATGCGTGTCACGTGTATATATAATATATATATATATATATATATATATATATATATATATATATATATATATATATCGATAACTGTCATTTTCATCCAATTAAGAGAAACCAGGTTGATTGAATATGAGTTTACAATTTAAATGCGTTAGACAATTTATTTTATACACACCATGTGAAAATGACGTAACATAGGTCGTCCACACATTTCTGGGTGAGAAGAAAACAATAAATAGGAAAAACTCATCATAACCACATGCCACTTTAAGTGATAATGTTAGAAATCAGAGTCAGCTATTCACATGTAAAATTTCGCTCAAACCACTCTGGTTGTACACAAGATTGGCTTGTTTAAAAACAGATGTTGTCATAGCATTGAATAGGCGCATTTCATTCATGTACATGCATGTGCGTATAAATATAATTAATACACGTTTAAATCCCTTTAAATGTATCTACAGTGAATTTACCCTTAGCACGCGTCATTCTGCCGAGCTACAATACTGCATGAACTTGTACTAGTCAGTGTAGTTGCTTTGAAGAAAACCAACTGGAGTAGCAAATGCACACAGAACTCTACAAGAAGCTCAACTTAAACACGCCTGCATTCGTGTGAACAAGTATGTAAGTAGCTTAGGCAAACGATAAAAGTGAACCATCGCATTTGTTTTCGCGGATTGTCGCTTTGCACTATCCGTTTCGCAAGGATCCGATTGATCCTCGTTTCCAATCGCGCATCGAATTTGTCTTCCTATAGGCTTGGTGCGGATTCGTCCCTTTCATCCGAAGGCCACAACACTGGAAATGAGTTGCGATCTATTCTCCGTTGACTGGCAACGTTTCGGTATGGTTGTTCCCGTACCATCCACAGGTATCTAATCACACAAACACAATAGAATTCTCGTAATAGCCGATTTAAGCAATTGTGGTAACCTCGGTTCGAAACAAATCTATTTTAAAGTTTTTGATTCTAAAAAATGGTTTAAAAACATCGCTGAGTCAAAAAAATTAAAATATGAATAGAATTGTTTCGGAACGAGGCTACCTTATTTTCTTAGACCTTCTATTGTGAGAATTTTACAGTGTATGTGTGATTAGAGGCCTGAGGATGGTACGGGTAAGAACATATTCAAACGTTACCAGTCAACGAAGATTAGATCGGACCTCATTTCTATTGGTTAGTATCAACGATGTTAATACCTTCGGAAGGTAGGGACGAATCCGCACACAGCCTACACGAAGACAAAATCGATGCGTATTTGGAAATGGGGATCAATCGGATCTTTACGAAACTGATAGTGCAAAGCGACAACCCCCGAGCGAAAATCGCGCAGATTCAACATATGAAGCTCACACTTCGCAAACATTCAAAGGAAACGAAAAGTTTTTGCTAAAAAATTACATAAATCACAAAAATGTATCCATATATTTAACCTAATCAAATGAGCACTAATAAAGTCTAATGTTACACTAAAAGTATCGATCTAAAAATAATTAGATTAAATGTGTCTTTAAGAATGGCCGATATAAAATGTAACTATAGGAGGCTGTTCCACACACACAAACGCAGACAAACACACACAAACATACACACACACATATAGATGATTTAAAACCTTAATTTATTCATATATAAATATATCTCAGATTTATGGTACGGTTTTGGTTATATATGCTGTCAGAATAAACTAAATATTCATTAGAAATCAATATTATTTCCAAAATTTGATCGATGTCGTTCGTATTGTGAACACGTCAATAAACTAAACATTCACAGTTTGCGAGGGTGGTGGTCGCGTTGCTGCCTACTTTGATCATAAATAGAGTACGACACACACTGCACGGCGAGGAGCTAACCGCAATGCATACAAGCGGAAAGCAAAATTAGATAAGTGGCTCTCACCTCTACTAGTCTCGCATAAATTGTATCCGACTGAAATTTGTGTCTGCACAATTTCTATGTAGTCATGAGGATTAAATTTTTGCATAATTCGCCATATGCATATAGATAATACAATTTAACAATCGATTCTTGCGTTTGTCGTGGTAATTGAAATAAACACTAATCTTACTGTATTTACCTAATTCTCTGGTTGCATTCTGATTATTTTGCATCCGCTGTATTCATATATATATATATATATATATATATATATATATATATATATATATATATATATATATATATATATATATATATATTATGTTGTAATACAAGTAAACTGACGGTAGTTTTGCTAAGTTGTTTGAAGACTAGTTTAATCCAATTGGATTTTTATTTACTTCATTCTCGATAACTTAATTTAAAGGTGTATTGCCACCATCCGCACAATGAATGATAGTTAAATTATATTGCCTATATATGTGTGTGTGGTAAAATCTGTAAAAGGTTAATCTGCTAGACATCATATAAATTGTACTGTCGACATATCTTGTCATTTTATTGTATGTTAGACTATTAGAATTGAGATCCGCATATCAAATATTACTTTCCATATATACGTATTGTGGGTTGATCATCGCTAGTCAGTTTGCCATCGTACTCTGATGATAATCATGGAAGGTCGAAACGTGGCAGTGTGTGCGAATGGCGGAAGTTTTGCTATGTTGGTGCTTACTTCATTCTCGCAAACTTGATTTTAAGAATTGTTACCGCCACCCGTGCAATCGATGAATGTTTATTTACTTTAAGTTTGTTTATTACTTGCCAGAAATTGCTGAGACCAAATCAGATTTTCTTCTTAGATTTGCACTCACCGATAACAAAAATTCATGGAACGTAGATGTGACAATTGACAACATTGGTCTCATAGGAGTAACATAAGTAAATGTATTTAGTACATGTGGTACATCGATATTTTTCTTATGCTTAGAAGCAGGACATAATCACGAGCATTGCTTCAAAGTTTCAACAAAGCGCATAAGAATATCAGTTTTACGTCAGAGAACGAGAATGTTGATTGTCGGCCTGTTTTATATGTACTGGTAAAGGAAGATACGCATGGTAAATTAAATATTACAGCAGTTTCGTGATTTTTTAATATACATAATCAACAGTTCGCGGTTATGCTTCAAGAATTGACAGCCTGGTTAGTCTTGAATCAAAAGACAAAGAACATGCTAAAGCACTGAGCGATTTAATGTCGAATTGGTATCCTAGACAATTAATTGAGTCAATTATTAATAGGAAAAGTCAAAAAGAAACAGACGTATTACGAGTCAGAAAAGAAAGCAGTTTACATGAAAATCCCCTTTAAGGGAGATCCAGTTTCACGAATAGCACAAAAGAAATTTGAAGCCTCATTAACAGGCACATTTAATGCAGCTAAACTACGAGTGTAATTTAGTGTAACACATTTGCCTATACCAGAAATCAAATCGAAACAGCCGTTAATGTCGACATCAAATATTATACACCTATATGCATGCGCAAGTTGTCGATCAACTTAAATAGGCAGATCGACCAGACGGTTAATTACCCTTGTTTCAAATCAAGTAGTGAATACACGTTTGCAATTGCGCAACACATCATTGAAACATCGCACGTATGTTCTCCAGACGTAGCATTTAAAATAATTAGTAAATGCAATAACAAAAGAGAGCTAGCCACATAAGAAGCCTTATGGATAAACAAATTGCAGCCGGATTTATGCAAACAGAAGAAGCATTTTCAGGCATTGAGCTTGAACTGGAGGTGTCGCACGCAATTGACAGCTTTCCATTTTACATACTCTCCCCATGTTTACATTTTTCAATTTTGTTATGCCTTTCAAGCTTATATATAAAGAGATGTTGATTTGTAGATTCTTGAGAAGAATATGAGAAAGAACCGGTTCTTGTATGTGATAAAATTTCGTTTTACTTTTGCACATGGAAAGTATTAAATGAATTATATTATTTTAAAGAGAAAATTTCTTTAATCTTGTAGACCAGTCTTGCTCTAAAACTAGGCTTCCTCAGCGGTTGCGAAACATTGTTGCGTCCGTGATTAAAAACACGGACGCGTTTGATGCAGAGTAACCGCACTCGCCTTTTATTTCTAAGAAGCCGCAACTTCCACGATTTTTAAAGTTCAGAATATATATATATATATATATATATATATATATATATATATATATATATATATATATATATATATATATATATATGAAATCACATTTAATACCATAGTGGAAATTTGCCATTTATTTCTAAAATACTCGGCTAAACTTTACAATCTTTAATTAATATACATCCTTGGTTTTCCTTTGATTTTGGGGTTGACAGCTAGAATAGTTTTTCGTTTAACTCCTATTTATTTTTTGACTTTATTTGTAAGTGCATGGCGTATATGCGTATGTGTGTGTGTATGCCTGTTTTCGTTTAGGAGACATTCTCATTGTATTGCAGAGTGATGTTTGAGATCTGGTCATTCTTGTATTGATGGATTGAGTTTTGATCCAGTGTTACCTTTGTGGTAAACGAACCATGTTTTACCAATTGAGAAAAATGTCAATTCGGTGAAACTTTTGAATGTTTAAGCCGGGTGCTTATTCATTTATATAAAAGGTTCTTATAATAAAACAATTTTTTTGTATTTCCTCCCTTTCAGATATATGCTCTGAAGTATATGATATTCCTGACGATACCAAGACTTTTTTAATCAATTTGTGCGGTAAATGTTACTGAATTCTGTTGACCAACTTTGTGTGTCTAATTTCTATGCTACCATACATAAATAAGAATATGTGGACTATGAATTATCTGGAAAGAATCGGCAATTGATCTTTGGCATCCAACCTCATGATTCTCTGTGTGCTGAATGTGATGGTAACAGTAGCACTAGTAAAATTCTCCTTAGTGATTCGGTTTAACCACCATGTAATTATATATATATATATATATATATATATATATATGAATACTTTCGCAAAAATAAAAACAAGTTAGAGATCTATTTTATCTATTTACAGGTGGTTAAAACTTCATTCTGTTCACCAACAGTTACATGGAAATATTTTTTTCATATGGATAACAAACCCATACAAAATTTTGATTTACAGTTGACTCGAAGTATCGTTAGCTCGAGGTATTATCGGTGTCTCTTTAAATGAATCGTTCATAATATTTAGACGAACAGACATAGGAAAAGAAAAATATGCTGCACAGTAATGGAAATAAGAAAAATGAAATTGAAAATTTGATCGACCAAATCTATGGATGTTTTGGCTAATTTACAAGGAAATTATTAACCAGGTTGTGAATAAGATTTTCAAATTACTGTTGTCAGGTATATTAATGATATAGGTAGGTATTTTAGTCGTTATATACTTTAGCCAACCGTTAGTTTGATACACGAAGTTAACCAAATGTAAATCTAATTATTGGGATAGTTTAACCTTTATATCAAAGGAAGTTCTTTCTTGGCTCAAAAGTTAAATCAACTTAACTTGCCGAAATTTAAGCCGTAAATGCTAATTAGATAGCGTTATTTTCCTAGCTTTTCTTGTTTTATTGCAAATGTGGTGATGTTGGGTTAGAGTTGTAATTCATGTTAAAGTATATAGACCTTGCTTACTTTTAATGTTTAAATTGATACGTACACCTGATGCGATACTCGATTGAAAAAATCAATAGATTTACACAAAAGTATGTCAAATTTATTGGCTTTAAATTCAATAAATCGTCTAATTAAGCACATGATTATCGAAGATGTTTGTGTCAGTACCAATGAAATTTTTAAAACTTTTGTATTATACTTACTTCTATGATGCATGCTTAAAATTCAAATTCTTCCACTTTTAGATTCTCAACTGAAATATGCCACCGGATATGTGATCCACAATGAAACTTACCTCATGAAATATGTTTAACTAATATGCGATGCTGTTATATGCTTATTGAAACTTTTCCAACATACATTGAGATGTACGTGTATCTGCTCATATTGGATATATTGTCAACGAGAGTATTATCCTTTTAGTGGCAACGTGTAAACTTTAGTTGAGAATAAAGCGCTGCATCATGAGTTGCGATGATATGACATAGATAGTCACTTCTTTGGAGGAAAACATCAAGTTAAATTACGCAGATCCTCAATAAAAGTATATAATAAAGTATATAAAATTATATATACCATAAACTATGCTGCAATCCATTCAGTTTACTTGATAATTCTAAATTCTAAACTAAAGTATATGCACAACAGAATGTTGAAAATTTCAGAAATAAAGTTTTCATTCGCAATATTTTATCTACATCTGATTGAATAATACCTAAATTCGTTATTATGTGGAATAAAATTTACGTTTTCAGCGATTTAACAAATTTGTTTAATAAGCAAATTCACGGCATGTAAAACACTTGGCATTGTAATGTGTAAGGTTCGTCGACATATTACACATTGTAATGATGGAAGATCATTTCAGTATGACTCGCGAAATTCTGTGTTTAAAAGTGGCAAATACCTTATGTTGTGACTGATCAAACGTAGCCGGATATATTCATGATTTCATGGACAGCAGTTGGATGCAAATTACTCAGCTAGTTTTAACACATTTTGCCATAATAGATATTCATTTTCTCAGGTCCGATAGTGCTCTAATATTGATACCGGTTCATATGTGTATAATGGAATCGGAAATAAAGACTGTCACTAAGAAATGGGCACATACTGACAAATGCAAATCGTTAGTTGCCGAGGGGACGAGTATGGGTGCGATAGCACATGTCCTAAGATATATACGAATAATAGCCATTTGATCAGCATCAAAGTTTGCCTTAGCAAACTGCGTTATATGTCTTTAACCAGTCGTCGAACAACATAACAAAACTACCGCCAGCCGCAACGCACTGACGCGTGTCGACCATCCATGATCATCATCAGAGCACGACGGTAAACTGACTATCGAGGATCAAACCGATAGTCAGTTTGCCGTCGTAATCTGATGATCATCATGGAAGGTCGAAACGCGTCAGTGCATTGCAGATGGCGGTAGTTTTGTAATGTTGTTCGACGAAAGGTTAAATACAATGGTATTGGTGTTTACTTCAAGCTCGCAAGCTTGATTTAAAGTACTATTACCACCATCCGCGCAATCAATTATTGTTAAATTGTATTGCGTTATATGTGTTCAATAATTTAACGTCTAATTTGCATAACTTGGTTAAATACTGTTTGTTGCGGAGAACTAATATATATGCAAGTATGTATTAGGTGTTGCGAACCTAGTAACAAATTAGTTCAGTTGTGACCAGAAGGATAAACCAAAGGCAGCATGAACGGAAAGTATAATCTCATGCACATTCGTTTCGTGCTTACTGGCGACTCATCAGTAGGAGCCGGTATTACGCCCTTAAACCACTATATATTTTGGTGAGGATTGTGGGATAATACGACTGTGCAATCTCCAAAACGAATGTGTAAACCTGCACATTCCTCACACAAATATATAGTAGGTAAAGGGCGTAATACCGGCTACGAATGATGAGTCGCCCGTAAGCAAGGAAGGAATGTGCATGAGATTATAGTTTCCGCTTATGCTGCTTTACTTCTAATTAACTAATGTACTACTCCTAATACTCTATATTCATCAAATCAAATCGTTAAGCAGATGAAATCGAAATAGAAATCCTGAAACAAAAACTTAAGATCATAGCAGTAATAGGCCTGAAATTCTATTGAATGAAATCGAGGCACCTTGAAAAGCATTTCCCAATATATTGAAAGACAAAAAAATAGATAAATGTAAACGTGGAGAGAGTGAAATAAGGGAGCAACCAATAAATTCGCATGCGTCACTTCCAATTCAAGCCCAATGCTTGAACCTGAGGTGACGCACGCGATTTATTGGTTGCTCCCTTATTTCACTCTCTCCATGAAAAATATACATACATAATGGGTCAGGTGTTTATAAAAAATCGAAAATTTGATTAAGAAGTGATTTTTATTACCATCTGGGCAAACAATTTTCTTGTATATATATAAACTTTCATTTCAATATCACTTCCATATGTAAATTGGTATCAGTTTTATAATGACAGATTATGGATGGTTAGTTGGAGATTTAGGCTCCACCTAAATGTGGGGCTAACCAAGAAACATTAGTTTGTAATTAAATGAAAATTGTGTGTGGTCAGCGCCAGGGTTTCTCACTGGTTAGAGCTCCAATTTCCTAAGCAGATGTACCCCGGTTCGAGCCCTATCCGCGGAAAATTCTTGTCAGTACGTGATGAGATCCCAATAAGTCGAAACCGGTCTACTGGATAAATTGCCTTTTCCACACTATACAATACCTAGTTTATAATGACAACTGTATGTAAATAATGGGTGAGATATCTATATAAAGATCGCAAACTTGATTATAATGTATTTATAATCGGATTATTGGTCTAAGGCAAATTTATTCTGCATTTATATCCATATTTAAATAAATTCAGTGTGAATTATCAATAACAAGAATAGTTCTGGCTAAATTTTAATAAAAAGGCTGACCAATAAATTATTTGTGTACAGATTTTATCATCATACATGAAACGTTTCATAAGATAGCAAATGTAATTCATCAAGTATTCCGGTTTCGTCCTTATTGCATACATTACCAGGTATATGTCAGAATTACCACATGCTGGACTCGAACTGGAGATCATTTATCTCAAAATGTAACAAACCGTCCACTGCAATACATTTCAGTGGTTAAGTTGCAATACTCTGATGAAGATGGGCTCAGATCGAATCCCGTTATCGGCAATTCTGGCAATTATTTGGTAGAAACCATAAGGACGAAATAGATCCCTTTGATGAATTTCTTTTGTTGACTTACACATCGTTTAGTATATACAGAGGGCATATAAATATTAAAGTACCTTAAATATGAATTAATTCAATATCTCTTTCCCAAGGTAGTATGGTTTCTTTACTATGATGACAAATTCTAATAGGGATGTGGTATATATAACTCGAAAGTACAGAAAAATAGACTCTATATCACGTAGTGTTGACCAAAATAATTATGTATATAATTACACGTTGCATGTCGGTCACAGTCTGGTTTGGACAGTGAATGAGTTAAAAGACTTTGAAGCAAATGCGTCCCAGGATCGTGCCCCGGTTTGGCCAATTTCCGCTTGAACTAGATAGGCAACTAATAAGGACGAAGTCTGCCTAATTCATGCCATATAAGCTACACCGGAAGAAAAGACCAAAAAATTACTATATAACTGAATATTCTGCTTAATTTGCGATAGATTGACTAAGTGGTTTGTGCAACAAACCCCGAACCAATTCTTTAAATTAAGTTTGCGAGCTTCAAGTGAAAACCAATCGCGTTGTATTTGACCAGTCATCGAACAACGTGCAAAATTATCGACAGTCCGAAACAGGAGCGCTCAGGTTCGGGCTCTGTCCGCAGCAAGTTTTGGCTAGTAAGTGAAGAGTTTCCAAAATGTACGATACCGGTCTAAATTATACAATGCTTAATTTATACTGAAAAATGTATGTATATAATGGGATTGGTGTTTATATCAATATCGCAATCTTGATTTAATATATTTCAATTAATTGTTCAAAATGGAATTTGTGATTATTTCAAGTTAACAAAACTGATTTCAATGGATAAGTCTCAGATTTTCGGCGTTCTGATTTACTGTTGATAGAACATTTTAATCCTCAAAAATGTAATATTGCTTTGTAATATTATATTTTAATAATAATAAAATTTACTATAATCAAGATTGCGAAATTGATATAAACACCTGACCCATTTATTACTTACATTTTCCCGTATAAACTAAGAATTGTATAGTGTAGAATAGACAATTCATCTAGTATTTTGGTTACGTCCTTACTGGGAACTCATCATCTAATGGCTAGAATTTGTCGCAGACGGGGCTCGAACCTGTCCATCGGTAAACTAGATGAATTGCCTTTTATACAGTATACAATTCTTATATTATACTGGCAAATGTATGTACATAATGGATCAGGTGTGTATTTTAAGTTCGCAATCTTGATTATATTAAATGATATCACCGCCCGCGCAAACAATGTTCGTTTAATTATATAAATGTTCATTTCAATATCACTTCCCCATGTAATGTGGTGTCTGTTCAGTAATGACAGATTGGGGATGGTTAGTTGGAAATTTGTAATTTAGTGGATGTCATATGAGCTCCACCTAGCTGTGTTACATTGGTTAGTATATGACTGAAAATTGTGTGTAGAGTTCGGCAGGATGGCTCAGTAGCTAGAGCACCAGTTTCTAAAGCAGACGTCCCTGGTTCGAGCCCTATCCGCGGTAAATTCTGGCCAGTACGTGATGAGTTCCTGATAAGGCCGAAGCCGGTTTTCTGATTGAATTGGTCTTCCTACACTATACAAGTTTTAGTTTATACTTTATGGGTCAGGTGTTTATATCAAATTCGCAACCTTGATCGTAGTAAATGTTAATGAACAGTTCGATTTGTTCTGTTTTATGACTGATTTTCAATTAATGTGATTTTTTATCCTTTACTTCTACCAGCTTAATTTATAAAATGCCTGTCTTCCAAATTCATCTAACGTAGTCTTTGCATGAATGAAGTCCAATTTTATAGCAAATGTACAATGCGCTGCGCTTCAACGTTGTGGAGACGCCATCAAATAAACTCAGTAACCTGGCAAATAAACAAGTGCTCGTTTGTGTTAAAAACATCTTTCCTCTTCTCCATGGCAACAAACGGTTTTTATTAAATATGTATCTTTTCAAACCCTTACACTCCATTGCCGAATGCAGCCTTGACACAAAGTCGAATGAATGACGAAAAGCAAATTCTAACGTTTCCAATTAACAATCGTATTTTCATCAATTCCCCTTCTGCTAAAATAAAGAATTACACGGTGTTAGAAAAAAAGTAACAAATTGTATTCTTATTTGCTTTCGCATAGCCAGGAGTAATTTTGTACAATATTAAAAATTTTCCCTTCAGGCCTGTTAGATGCAGTAAGATTTTCGTTCTGTGACTAACTTTATGTCTCTTTTGCCTAAAATTTTATCATAATTAATGAGTAGAACACGTTTTGTTGCGTAGATTGTGGTGTGATGGAATCTCTCTCACCTATGCTAACCTGAGTTAAAAGCTATAACATATGCTTTAATAAAGATATACAGGAACATAAATATGTATTTTTTAAACACAACTGAACAGACAAAGGCAAAAGATGCTTTATATATATATATATATAATATATATATATATATATATATATATATATATATATACTCTATATATAATCTTGTGCATTGTTGTATTTGTCTGTGTGCGTGCATTAAGGCATCTCATAAAACATTGCGAATATTTCAAATGCCCTAAACAATGAAAGTTAGTTGCCTGTTTGTGCTTCAAACACACGTATCAGTTCACCTTTTTAATGAATTTTCGAATAACAGCCTTCAACACTTCAGGGTAAATGTTATTATAAATAAATCCAGGACATAATACAAGAAATCTGCTTTCGCTTTACTATTGAATAGGCTGTTGTTCGTCTTGTTGTTGTAGTTCTTGTCTGTGTTGTTTTCTTTCTCCTTCATGTGTTTAAAGGTATGCTTATTTGATAAATATGCGTTGGGAAATCTAAAAATATTTCAACTACAGGAAAATGCATTAAGCATGTGAGGTAAATGCTACTTTTACGATATCTCGCTAACAAAATAAACAAAAGTGAAAGACTTAACGTTTTTTTATTACCAAGATAAAATTTCTATCGAAGTAGTCATATGCTCTGGCTGTGATGAAAAGGTAGAATGTATTTGGTTCGGCTATGACCACTAGAATGTGTCTTAAAATATTACAAAGTTCCAGCCGCAAATTAGACCAGCGCCGGTTCTGCGGTAAAGCCGACACTTAAGTTATTTATTCGTTAGACATTATTGCAAAATGTAGCATATTAAATTTCTCACCAGTTAATGAAACGGGCTCAAACTATAGTCACAACTTAATCTGAAGTGTATGTTCATACATATTAAGAATATCCACTGGTATGCGCTCATTTGAACCAGATTATTACCAACATAATTTATTCGTACCGATAGTTGTAAGTCGTGTTTAAAATTGAATTGCAAACCCTGGAAATTTTGCTTTTCAAATGCCTTCGGATTGTACCTTGTTCTGTTTAATCAAAGTGAGATATAGTTGGATATAATCTATCAATCAAATATGGCTAACATTTATAATGTGAGGACAGCGTGTCCTATATTTTAACTCAAGAAAAAATTCTGACTTTTCGAGACAGTCTGCGTTTAACCAATGCAAATATTTGCTCCAGATAAAGAAATATGGCAGGTGATTCAAGATTTTATCCAACAGTGCAGGAGCAGAAACTCAGACAAAAAACTGATCTCCACAAAATGTTTCATTCATATCTCGAATTCATAAAATTTAAAATAAAATACTGTTAATAGTATATATAAGTATATAGAATCAACAATAATTTATTTCAAATTTTCTGAGTTCGAGAAACACGAGTAGATTATCTGAATAGTAATTTTCAAATTTCGTCAAAATTAGTTTTATCACACGTTTCAGGTCTGGAGACATAGCATTGTAGCACATTTAGCATAGAGAAAACATAAAGTGGATAACTGCAATTTTCACGTTTATTCGTGCTTCTATGAGATATTTGGTGATTAATTAAGATGATAAAAAACAATTTACAATTAATGCTCACAACTAGTTTTTTTATCATTTTTATTTTTGTTTATCCGTGAGGAGTTTAATAAAAGTTGTCAAAAGCCTTTTTTGTAAGGTAAAGGCTTGTGTCTCATTTAAAACACTACACGCGATTTTACTATGACAGTCCATAATGCAGTTGAGAAATGTTGCTTTAAATTCTTCTTTGTGCTATTTATTCCAGTTTTTCGGAATTAATTTTGTTGCTACATCTTCTGCAAATGCATACATTTTAATGGTATATGAGCAAGATAATCCAAAGGCTGACTCAACATCAGAAGCATATTGTTGTGACTAGGAGGCTGACATATTCATTATACACAATTTGGACGCTAAACTCGAGTCAAAGTTGTGCATATTGAAGATGGCAAAATTACCAAGCCTCACTTGCATTGTGAGTTTGTAGATAGAGAAGCCTTGACCAGATTATTATAAGCACTAAAGTATTAGTAATAACAGTATTAAAGTAGTAATAATATTAATAGCAGCAGTCGTAGTAATATTAATAGAAGTATTAGTCGTAGTGGTTGCAATATGACTAATAGTAAGCGAAGTATTTGTAGTAGTATTAATCTTAATATTACAAGTAGTATCAGTAGCATTATTATTAGTAGTATTAATAGTAGTACTTATTTTTATAATAGTATAAATATTAATATGACTGGTAGTATTTGTTTTAGTAGCAGTATTAGTTATAGTCTGAGTATTAGTATTATTGATAGTAATAGTACTTATTGTAATAATACTATATATAGTAAAATTCTTTACAATTGTAGCAGTAGTTATAGTAGGAGAATTATTTGTATTATTAGTAGTCGTATTAATAATAATAGTAGTAGTAGTAGTTATATCAGGAGTAACATTACTAGAACAAGTAGTGGTTGCAAGAGTAAGAGAAGTATTACTTGTTTTATTAGTACTATATAAAGAGCAGTATTATTAGTAGTTGCTGTATTAGTATGAATATTAGTAATAGTATTACTACTAATAGTAGAAGTAGCGCTATTTTTAATATAATAATAATAATTTGCAAAAACTAATATTATTATTATTAATAAAATTATCAGTAGTAGCAGAAAGTAAGTATTTTTATTTATAGTGGTAGTCCTTTTGGTAATATTAGTAATATTGCTACTACTATTAGTTTTAATAATGATGATTAGAGCAGGGTAAACAGGAAGATTAAGAGTGGAGTTGGAATACTCTTAGTGACAAAGCAGGAATAGTGTTTTTAGTAATGGTAGTGATTGAAATAGTTGTAGTAGTAGTACAAGTAGAAACAGTAGTAGTAGAAGTAATATTACTGGCTTTTGAAATGAGTCTGAATATGCCATCTTAGAAGCTGAATAAATGGACACCATTTATGTGCAAGGCTCATCTGATATCTCAGCCAGTTTGTAAGGACTGTTATGCGCTCCTTCAAGTCAAGAATTTGCGTCTTTAATTCTATTTATGCAACTAATTTATAAATTCGTATTAGGACTATGCGTTTTCGTCTTGTAGGAGGTCAAAATAATATAGAAATATTTGGCTATCCTTTTTCACCAATTTTAGCTAGATTTTCTTGCATACTTTTATAGGCACAGGAGTGTTTTAATCATCATTTTCTATTCCGCCAGTTTAATTATTCACAAAATCTTTGAATCCATGCATGTCATGACGCAAAAGGATTGGAAAAATTATAATGATGAGCACATAAAATAGAAAAATTCCAAATTGGTGTGTTCATACTTCCTCGAAAGATGGTATATCATCCAAATCAGATAAGACTATTTACATCAGCCAATAATAATAATAATAATAGCTAATAATAGCATGTGTATTAATAATAATAATAATAATAATAATAATAATAATAATAATAATAATAATAATAATAATAATAATAATAATAATAATAATAATAATAATAATAATAATAATAATAATAATAATTAATAATAATAATAATAATAATAATAATAATAAAGATTGTTTAAGAAATTTGCTTGCTGAAAGGCTTGTAGTAACACATGTGTTATTGCACACTTTTATCACATACGCGCACCTAATAACAAGTGAGTTCATATGGAACCAGACCAATATGCTCAGGTAGACATTAGCACAATGCGAAATTTCATGTAAAAACCTGTTTCGTAGGTGCCGATACTACATTCTAAACTCACTATATAGTTCACTGAACATTGGTTGTACGGGTGGTAAGAAAAATGATTAAAATTATGATTACAATCATGATATAAACACCTGTCTTGTTATGTAAATATATTTTACCAATATCAACTATGCATTGTAGAATTTAGAAAAGGCAATTCATACAGTAGACCGGTTGTGTCCTTATTGGGAACTAGTCACGTACTGGCCAGAATTTGCCCAGGTTCGAGCCCTGTCCGCGGCAAATTCTGACTAGTACGTGATGAGTTCCCAATAAGGACGAAACCGATCTGCTGAATAAATTGCCTTTTGTAAATTATACAATAATTAGTTTATACTATTAAACCATTATTGGTTGCGCGTGTGGTAGCAACAATTCTTTAAATCAAGTTTGCAAGCTTGAGGTTACAATATATTTAACAAGTCGTCGAACAACATAGCAAAACTAACGTCATTCACAGTAGTTTCGCTATGTTATACAACGACCGATTAAATATAATGGGATTGGTGTTTACATAGGTTATACTGAAAAATTATATTTACATAATGTGACAGATGTTTATACCAGCATATAACTGGTCGTGGAATGTGGGACAATTGAACGGTGCGAAATCCTTCACGTCGTCAAGATGCAGGTAACGCTTGTGTACATGAGATGAAGCTTTATAATCATACTGATTTTGTCACATATTTCCGAACCTACTTAAACTAAAATCTTATTTCGTACGCCATGCATAATTTATAGATGCAGATAAAATGAATGATTTTATAATTACCGAAAATGTGTTAACTGATTTTGAACATATACATGTCTATAAAATCATGATGTTGGTATCCATAGCATCTATTCTGCAGATTAGACGACTTTATATGATGGTAGCTTCACAAACGCTTGTAAGCAAATTAATCTAGGAGATTGTACCGCCCAATTGTCCCACATTCCTCACCCAATATATGTTAGGCATAGGGCGTAATACCGGCTCCTACTAATGAGTCGCCGTTAAGCACGAAATGAATTTGTATATATGATTGTATCTATCATGAATGCTTAATTTGGTTTAACCCTCTGATCATATTTGAACCTAATTTGTTACTTGGTGTGCAAAACATAATACATAATTGTTTATATATATATATATATATATATATATATATATATATAAACCTGTCGTTATTTTTCTTTCTCCAATTGGATGAATGCGTAGCTAAATAAGCGAATATTTGGCACGCATTTATTGGAAGTGTCATTTGAAATAATCATTTTGTAACTCGTGACCAATTAGTTAATCAATGAATTGTGGAACAAACATTGAAACATTAATTTACATCAAGTTTTTGAGCTGGATAAAAGCACCATTAAACTGCATTTAGCATTTTGCAGAACAACAAATCTACCGTCATTCCCACACACTAGGAATCCAACGACCGACATTTCTAATCAAGTATAATGTTATCGAGACTGCTAGATATGCGAGCTACATATCCAATTTTGCTTTCCATATATATATGCATTGTGTTTCATCCTCGCTAGTCAGGTTTCTGTCTAAACGCGTCAGTACGTGTGACTGACGGTAGCTTTGCTGTTGTTCGACGGCTGGTTCAATACACTGGGGATGGTGTTTACTTCTCTCTCGCAAAAATTGATTTAAAGAAGTGTTACCACTACCCGCGCAGTCAATGATTGTTTAAAAGTATGACTAATATTCATGTAGCGAAAGTTGAAATATGTCAATGTTCGTGACTGCATCGAAATTGTGCAGCCGACATTTCCAGTCAAGTAAAATATATGCGAGGCTACTAGAGAAGGGAGTCGCATGTATAATTTTACACTTCATATATTTGCATTGCGGTTTGATCCTCGCTAAATAGTTTGCCGTCGTACTCTGATGACGATCACAGAAGGTTGAAAAGTGTAAGTACTTGTGGTTGACAGTAGATTTGCTGCTGTCTAATTGGTTCGGTTAAATACTGTTTTTTGCGGAGAACTAATATATATGCAAGTTTGTATTAGGTTTTGCGAACCTAGTAAAAAATTAGTTCAGTTGTGACCAGAAGGATAAACCAAAGGCAGCATGAACGGAAAGTATAATCTCATGCACATTCATTTCGTGCTTACTGGCGACTCATCAGTAGGAGCCGGTATTACGCCCTTTAACCACTATATATTTGGTAGAAGAATGTGGAATAATAGGACGAAACGAATGTGCATGAGATTATACTTTCCGTTCATGCTGCCTTTGGTTTATCCTTCTGGACACAACTGAACTAATTTGTTACTAGGTCCGCAAAACCTAATACATACTTTAATTGGTTGGGTGTTTGGATCAAACTTAGAAACAAAAATTCAATAAATTTTATGAATGGTTTTTTCAATTTCGTCTTCTTACCAGGTTTCCATGAGGATATTTTGAAAAATAACTTTTACAGATTTTAAAAGATCAAGCTATCATTTCCTATGAGAAAAGATTTAAAATAAGCATTTCGTATAGAATTCAATCTCACGCTAGACGCCAATACTTTTTGTTGATAAAAATCATTCTGAAATTTTACGAGTATCCTTTTTAAACTATATGCCTTTCTTTTATTTTATATCTTCCATTTTATTATCATTAATACAATAATAGTAGTTGCTTTGCTTACAATATTTGTATTCGTTATAATAATGCGTAATGTGAATATTAATAGCATTGCTCGCAATCATCTTATTCATTTTGCTTAAATTAAATATGGACACCTATTTCGTACACATTAAAAAATTTCTAATAATAATATTAGTTATTATAACTATTAATATTATCATTTGAATTGGTCAATTCATAGTGTGTAGCTTTATTATTAGAACTATTATAATTTCTATTGTTATTAGTTTATGTTGTAATTGGTGATGCTTTCGTCGGCATTTGTTCTTGTTGTTGTTGTTCTACCATCAGTGGCTTGCTTCTGATAATTCCATTTTTACGCTTTCTGCTTTCTATATACTCAGCATTACTAGAGATAGTTTTGTTTCTGATATTATCATCAGCATTCCACCTAGGCATGATAAGGTTGCACAGCAGGCATTTCAAAATTTTGTTCAGTTCATTTATACAACAGCTGAATGAATCTAATCTGAGTAAACTTTTCCCAGTAATAAAAAAGCCTTCTTTTCACGCTTGACTATTCTTGCAATAATAACAGAAAAAACGAAAAGTTGAAGTAATAACAATAATTATTATTATTATCTGCCCTTGAGCCGTTTCATTTTGCCGAACACGAATAATTAGAACAGTCAATGATTTCCAAATGGCCGAACCTATTTAGTGACGTTAAAGTTTTTTTTAATTATAAACAAAAAACCAACAAAAATGAAGAAGGCAAAAATAAGTTGACAACTTTATTAACAAACGTTGGAAATTGTATATTTGATAAAATGTATAATTTGGTTTTGTAATAATTGTTACTCATAACTTTATAAACAATGCAATGTGATTACGTGAAATTACATATAGAACAATATACATTATTCAAAATTTCTGGAAAATATGTAATAATACAAATACATGTTTACGAAATTCGGTACGCAGAAATGAATAGGATCAACAACAGAGGTCAAATTTTAATATCTTCGGAAAATATGGGTAAGAGAGCCAATTAAACATGGTTCATGCTTGGAGCCGATATTACGCATTTTACCCATTATACATTTGCGTGAGGAATGTGTGAAATTGGACGGCAAATATCCTATACGTCTATGCATACCAGCAGTAGTGGAGCTAACTTGACATAAATTTATCGACAATGCAAGTTCAAACACAACTCACAATATTTTATATATATATATATATATATATATATATATATATATATATATATATATATATATATATATAAGAACAAAACAACTACCCAATGGAATAACATATATTAATAAATCATATTTCTATCAGTATATACATCCATTAATCTGGATTCCTTAGTATATTCGTTCATCCAATCCCAACTGTACATTTTTCGCAACCAATCCCTTCTTCGTTATGTCAGTCTTTGTTTTGCGCAATTAAGAACACTCCTTTTGCGTAACGTCATTTGATGTGCCATCGCTTTCATTTTAATTGCGTCCGTAATTGATGGGTGTGTGTCGTATTTTGCGAAACGTTGGCTATTTTTGAAGGCCTGCCAGTTATGTCTTTGTTTCAGTCCAATTTAATTTCTTTTTGAATTATTTCTTGCACGTTTAAGCAGGGCTTCTGCTTATTAATTGCAATAGCTACAAAAGACAAGCATTTTTTTCTGTTTTTGCCTTGTAAAGAAATAAAAAATTGTTACTACTAACAGCATGACCTGTGAGTAGTACATACTCGCAAATTGCTGATTTTGTGCAGGAGCTGCACACCTCTTTAATAGTTTTTGAGGGAAATGCTGATTTATTCCTGTTTTGAGCCTCTTTTTTGATCTGCCGATGTACTGAACGTTGTATGTACATTGAAATTTGTATTCAGACAATGTGTTGACGTCACAGAGAGGCTATCTTTTTCATTCGTGCGCATCAGTTTTGTTGTGTTGAACACCACTCTCACCTGTATTGATGGAAACTGTGCTTTAGTCGCTCGAATTACTTTTCGTTTGAAGATTTCCGCTGGAAGATCACCTCCAAAGGGAACACTAAGCGTTACTCTCTGGGGAGTTTTGTTTTCCTCCAAATTGGCCTCGATTTGTTGCGTTGCCTCAAGTTGTATTCGATGAACCAGTCCGGATAGCCATTATTTCTCAACGCTTCGCGAAGCAAATTTAGCTCTAATTCAATGTTGTTCGGTGAACAAATCCAGCGTATTCGTGTGCCCAAATTTATTATTAGGTTCCTTTTGTACGCCCTTGGCACACTACTGAAATAATGAATATATTGCCCAGTCCAGCTTGATTTCTTGTGAACTGAGCTTAAGATTGTACCATTTTCATCTTTATTGTTTGGTCTACCTTGTATCTTCATCCTTTTCAACGACCATGAAAGTATCGTCAACGTAGCGTACGTAAAAATGAGCTCCATTGATAAATGGTTTTAAACCAGTTGTTTCTAAATGGTGCATGTATATGTCTGCCAATACTGGTCCAAGAGGACTACCCATACCTATGCCGTCAATTTGTCTGTAAAAGACTCCTTGGAATACGAATTGTACGTTGGATGTGCATAATAAAAGTAGTTCTCTCATGTCGTCCACTTCTATCAGTGTTTCCGCTCCTGATGATCGTATATATTCACATAGGATATTTATAGTTTTATTTACTGGAATGCTAGTAAAGAGTGACTTTATATCGAGGGACACCATTTTCCTCTCTTTCAAATTTAGGTCGCGAATTTTTTCTACGAATTGAAAGCTATCCTGTACAACGTGGTCTATTCTTCCTTTCATGATAGGCTTTATAATCCGGCATAATAGTCTGGCTGCCCTGTGCTGTGGGGAATTTATCATAGATAAAATGGGCCTGAAAGGCGGAAGTCCTTCATTGTTGGTCATTTTGTGAACCTTGGGCAACCCATATAATATCGGTTGCGTTGAACCTACGGGCTTGGCATGTTTGCATTCTGTAATAAAAGCATTTTTGTGCTCTATGTCGATTTCTTGTTTAGCCTCGACCTTCGAAATAATTCGGTTTAGAATCTTCGTTATGGAATTTTCTAATTTTGCCGTAGTGTCGCGTTGTACCTCTTCGCGTTTAAATTTGGATTTGTCGTTCAGAATTTGTAACATAGCCTGACTATAGTCCGTATAGTTTATTAACACTACGCCTGTCCCTTTGTCTGGCTTCATGAGTCTGATTTGTTTGTTTCGTTGTAGCTCATTTAGTTCCTCTAGATGCCTTTTGGTGACCAGTTTATTGACTTTGAATGTGCGCATATATTGGCCATACGCACTTCGGAGGTCCGATTTAAAGAGCGAGATGTCGTAGTTTTCCGTTGATTTGTGTTTTGTAGCATCTTCAAAAAAGCATTCCATTGATGCCTGCATATGCATTTCTTCACGTTCGTTTATTCTAGTTTTTGTTATGCAGTATTTCGGTCCAAGAGAGAGAACTTCATTTTGATGTTTCGTTAGATTTATGTCGGTGTAATTAAAAATAAATTTGCCTGGATTCTCAGGAAACTTTTTGATCTTAGAACATTGCACTGCATTCCGCGCTAGTTTTTTAATCTCTCTCTTCCTCGCACCTTCTGTAATCCATGCTACCACTTTTAAAAAATTAATTCGAATTTCATCTTCTAACATCTGCAGTTTCGACTCTATAGATAGACATTTAAGTCTGTAGCTATCCGCTTTTGCTTCTTCTTTTTCTTCGATGACATTTTCTAGAATGCGGCGATGAATATTCTCTGATTGATGCTGATTGGTACTTTTCCAACGCTTAATCACCCTTATATATACATATATATATAATATATATATATATATATATATATATATATATATATATATATTATATATATATAGTTCTCTGTAATAAATAGTATCTAATGCTTCATGCTGTCCGAAAAAAGTGTTTGTTCTAATGGCCACATCTTTTATTCTGCTATCTGGCCTAACTTAGACATACCAACTTTTAAATAATTAACAAATACTTGCCAACTTTTGTCACTCAATTTCAAAAGCAAGGAACTATGAAAATCATTTATTTGTCGTTCTTGGTGCTGCACTCTACTGTCGGTCTGATGCGTTTTCGTCCAGGAAGTTTTACAGCACAGATTTGACGCGTAGCACTTAAAAGCCATGTGAAAAATAGGTCTAACTATGGAAATTCAATCGATTGGAAAAACTGTTACTATATACAGTTGCTTAGAATAATTTTTATCATCTAAACGTTGTTTAGTAAAAAAGATCACTTTGATTTTTAAAAATCTAATAGTGCATTATTCTAATTTGCTATTTTTAATAGTAAACACATCATTGAACACTTGATTTTAATTCTGGTTATAAACACAATAAATCACGAAACTTCGGACATTTTTCGACAATTTTGCGATTTCAGGAAGGAATTTTATTTGTAGTCGAATATGCTTGTAGTAACGGGCAAACTTCTAGTTAAACTTCACACTTTAATTCGTAAAAGTACAACTATTCTCTGGAGAACACTGCTAGCCTCACAGGACACTGTTTTTGCGTGGCTTATAAAGTTATATGTGATTGATAGAAATATCAACATAACATAATATTTTATGGGTTGTTTGACATATTGATTTGCTTGACAAACCAACACGAGAGATTTTTAAAAATCATGAAAATAATTATTAAAGAAGCATGAAACTAAATTAACAAGGTTGTGTTCAATTTGACGACATAATTATCCTCCACACAACAAACGGTAATAACAATGCCGTTAGTAACTGATGCTTCACTGTCGTATGGGCATGAGAATAGAAAAGGAGAAATTTAAAAAAATAGCATACACAAGATAGTACTAATAATTAAACAATCATTGATTGCGAGGGTGGTGGTAACAATTCTTTAAATCAAGTTTGCGAGCTTGAAGTAAACACCAATCCCATTGTATTTAACTAGTCGTCGTACAAAATAGCAAAACTAGTGTCAAACGCACACACTGACGCGTTTCGACCTTCCAGGATCATCATCAGAATACGACGGCAAACTGACTAGCGAGAATCAAACCGTAGTTCATACATATGGAAGGAAAATTAGATATGCGGCTCTCACCTCTAGTAGTCTGGCTAACATTGTACTTGACTGGAAATGTCGGCTGCACAATTTCTGTGCAGTCACGAACGTGAACTTTTTTCAGCTTTCGCCATATATATATATATATATATATATATATATATATATATATATATATATATATATATATATATATTGCGGTTTTACCCTAGCTAGTCTGTTTGTCGTCGTACTCTAATGATGTTCATGGGAGGTCGAAATGCCTAAGATGGTGTTACTGAATGTAGTTTCGCTATTTTGTTCGAAAAATGGTTAAATACAAAGGGATTGGTGCTAAGATGTCTAACAATAAATATTAGTGAACAGAGGTTTATGAAGATAGATATGTTTACCAAAGAAACACACAGAAATGAAGGAATATAGAATTCTATAAGGCACCATTATGACAGAAACAGCTTTAGGCCAATTGTAAAAAATTTTTATTTCTTTATTTAAATCAATTGGAAATAACCACTGATTGCAATGTCTTTAACCAGTACTCGTACAACATAGCAAAACAACCATCAGTCGGAAGTTGTGAAACTTTTCGACCTCAACAAACTTACTAGCGACACAATTAACCTAGCATATACTGTACTGGAAAGATTAATTGTATTACCTACATATATGTGACGAAAGCCGCAAAAAGTTACTGTTCGTTACTGCATGGAAATAATGCATCCAAAATTTCTAGTCAGATACAATGTATACGAGACTAATAAAGGAGAGAGCCACGTATCTAATTTTTTTATTTTTTATGCATGATTTGCAGTTTCGTCAACGCTAGTCAGTATGACGCAATACTTCGTTAATTATCATGGGAAGTCGAAACGCTTAAGTACGTTTAGTTGAATACAGTATGATCGGTGTCTATATTAAGCTGAGAAATAAAAATTAAATATTTATTATAACCACTTGCGCAATTATTGATTTTTAAATTCGTCATCTTACCAATCCGTATTGTGACTTGATCACGTAGATTAAGGTTTCTTTGCGAATAATTGCAGCATAATGACGAGTATCTGACTAGGATCCTATATTTCACTTACTCGAGTCGCATTGACGGTTTAGGCATACAATCGATTTACTATAATCAAAGTTGCAATCTTGTTGCAAACACCTCACTCATTAATACTTACATTTGTCAGTATAAACTAAGAATTGTATAGGATGGAATAGGCAATTCATCCAGTAGACCGGTTGCTTTCTTAATGAGAATTCATCATATACTGACCAGAAATTGCCGCGGACACGGCTCGAAACTGGGCGCTTCTGCTTCGGAATCTGGTGCTCTACCAATGAGCCACCCTGCCGCACACTACACACAATTTTCAGTTATATACTAACTAATGCAACTCAGTTAGAATTTTCTTTTAGGTAGGGCTCATATGGCTTCCATTTAGACACAAATTTCCAACTAACCAGCTCCAATTTGTCATTAATGAACAGACACCACACTACATGGGGAAGTGGTATCGAAATGAACATTTATATAATTATTACTATAATAATTACTATTATCAAGGTTGCCATCTTGATATAAACACCTGATCCATTAAATACTTATATTTTGTTAGTATAAACTAAGAATTGTATAGTGTAGAAAAGGCAATTCATCCAGTTACCAGTTTTATATTTATTGGCAATTCATCACTTACAGGCTATAATTTTACCGGACACGGCTTGAAACTGGGCACGTCTGCTTCGGAATCTGGTGCTCCAACCACTGAGCTACACTGCCGCACATAACATAAAAATGTCAGTTATATATTATCTAATGTAACTCGGTTAGTTTGTTTTCCCTTAAATTTGGAGTTAATATTGACATCCATTTAGACCCAAAGTTTCATCTAACCATCTCCAATCCGACATTATTGAAAAGACACCACACTACTTGAGCACGTGGTATTGATATGGACATTTATATAAATAAACGAGCATTGTCTACGGGGATGGTGATAACAATTAATTTAATCAAGATTGCGATCTAGATATAAATACCGACCTATTTATACAGACATTTGTCAGTATAAACTAATTATTGTATAGTGTAGTAAAGGTAATTCATCCAGAAGACCGGTTTCGTCATTATCAGTACTTATCACGTATAGTCCAGAATTTGCCGCGAACGGGGTTCCAACCTAGGCACGTCTGCTTCGGAATCTGGTACTCTAAACACTGAACCAACCTGCCGCACATTATACAATATTTTCAGTTATATACTACCTAACGAAGCTTGGTTAGACATTTTTCTTTTAGATGGTGTTCATATGGTATCTATTTAGACCAAAGTTTCCAACTAACTATCCCCAATTTTGATTATTGAATGGAAAAACACTACATGTGGAAGTGGTATTGAAATGAACCTTTATATAATCAAAACCTTGCATATATTTTGTCCAGACATGGCATTTGGGTTAATTACTAAGCGCTTTAAAAGAATTGAGTTAGCCAGATATGAGGCTCTGTGGAGAAAATAAACGTCGGCCAAATTTATGCAAATATATTCGTTTGCAAAAAAATAGGAGAAAATGATAAAGAAAATTAACTTGTATCATTGCCTTAATTATACTCAGGCTATTTCGAGGTTCATGTCCAGATCCATTTTTCAACGGTAAGCTCATTTCATGCATATATTTGACAATTATTATGTCAAGTCGAATTTTTATCTGTGATGAGCTTACCATTGACAAATGAGCCCGGAACATGACCCTAAAGTATCCCGCGTAAAAGCCAGGACTGTGGACATAAAGTCCAGTTTCTAAATAGAAGAACCAGGCAATTACCAATTATGTCGCCCTAAAGTAATTCTTTCTATGAATTTTAAAGCCGTAGTTTGACACTTATCACTGTTTAGTGACATGAACTGTTTATTCTTAATGAGATGAAATTATGTTTATAAAAATGAATCTTCTTTATTTACGCTTTACCACACAAGATACGCCTTATTGTAATATATTCAAAATTGTGAAATGAAAGCATTTAAACAAAACATGTTTCGCAACAGGGAAAAGTTTAATTACCTGGACCTTGTTGTACCCAACCTGGTGTTTGCATTCAATGTCTTCAGTTTGACTCGGTTTATTTGACTTAATGAACTTCAAATTTCTTGTAGGTTGTGCGTCCAATTGAAAAAGGCATCACAAACTGGAAAACAAAATATACGAAGAAAAATTGAAGATAGCGAATGCAAACACCTTGCCAATTAGTTTATCGGAACATTTGGATGATATCGTTTAAGTCATTTGACAGTCTAAAAGCAAACACAAATCGGCCCTACACCTCTATTTTCTTACATTATAGCAAAAGGAATGGTTAACTAACAATACCTATTAGCTTAATAATGAATGTTCGCGATGTTGGTAAAAATGCATTAAATAAAAGCTACATTCTACAACCAAACGCCATTTTTTCTCTTTTTATCGTATAATCTGTTAGGTAGATTTCATAGACTGGTTATTCAAACTGGTAAAATCATATAAACTATATTTTATTTTGTGACCAAAGCAGCGAATAAATCTGTACGTTTTAACCACCTGCAAATAAAAATTTGTCTATCAATCTAACAATAGAAGGAAAGTTTCAATACTTTCAATTTATTGATAGACATTTGCGACCTCCATTTTTATAGATCAGGCCTCACGAAAGTAAAAAAGTGTAAAGAAAATAAAGTGGATAAATTTTTCATTAATTTCATGAAAATTATCCCGTGCACGTGCATTGAGTGCAAAATGTTTTTTTGTAAAAGTGGCCATCTTTAGATTTGAAGAAGATGCACCGATAGGAACCCAAAACACAGACTGTATAAGTAAAATACAAAAATGTAAATATATAGCACTACACATAAGCAGCAATTAAAATTTTTCCAAAAAATCCCTTTTTTGACATTACTGACAATTTGCCAATGCCTGCTTTGTGGTGTTATTACTCTAGATTTGTCAACGCAGTGCTAATTCTATGTCAAATTTGGCCGATTAAACTTAAATTAATCATAGTGCCGTTTAATCCAGTTGCGCAGAAATCCCGAAATATTCATTTAAAGGCAATAAACAGAAACTTTAGTCTCGGAGAGTGTGCCAAATAAGAGAACGACCAGTGATTCGCGCAAATGATTGGTTATTCCTTTACTTCAAAATATCTCTCTGGTTAAGTTCAATAAAGCCGAGTTTTGTCCCGACTTCTGACAAGAAATCAGAATTTAATTTTCTTGACTTTATAAGCCAATATTGTCGACCGAGATAATAAATTACAATTGTTTAGTACTGCATATTCCTTAAGAAAACAGCACATTTCTGATTAAAATGTTTCTTTGTTTTAACATGAATGAATTCCCAGTGAAATTGTAACCGAAAGGATTTAAGATGAGAGTGAAATTGTGCAACTCTACGGGATCTCATTACATTTATTGAATTCGAGGAATGGAGATTAACATTTTCTTAAATAGCATGTGGTAAATGTACAAATATTATTAAAAACTATTTAAATTTTAATTAATACACTTGTCTTAAAATTCCATAATTTCGGTGGATAGTACATGTTGTGATAAAGCCTTAAATGTTTCGAAGCCAGTCAGAATCCATTCATAAGAGAAACTTAAATGTCGTAAACCTAGAACTAAGTAATATTCAAACACTGCGAAACTACTATTAATTATCTGCTATCAGCGTCTGCTAATTGAGCAGCAGATTTTTGTAAATTGTTTGTCGGCTTGTGCCTATGTATAGCTTATTTGCATGTATGCGTAAAGGAGTCAAACTGACAATATAAATCATTGATTTTTTCCCACCCTCTATCCTTTTATCGAAGTATGGTGTCTTAGCCGGAATTTGGCACTGTTAAATATTGCGTGCACACATTTTTTCCACCCATTTTACATTTTTTTAACATTGTTTATAAGTTGTGTTTCACGCTCCCGGTTTAGAAGTCCACATAACATCCGGCAAACAAAGAATTTGAAACTGTTTCATTTTGTTCCGTGTCATATGTACCGGACGTAAGAAAAAATAATTTATCAATAGAATTCATCAACATTTACCGCGAAATTTAATTCAAAAGTCCGGACACCGTAAGAAAAATGAGCCATTTCGGAGCATATAATTAAAACAGATCAGACATCAAATTGAACGATGATCTCAGCTCTGCATAAAGGAAAGTAGGCGAAATTACTATACATATACTAAACATTTTATATAAATCTAAGCGCACCCACATTCCAAATTCCCACCAGAATGATAGTGTATTCGACTGACTACAGATCGCACAAACCAGCAACAATATGCCCGTATCAACGTGAACCTGAAATTCCATACATTAAAAACAGATTGGCAACACCTAAAGTAGAAAAGGTGTCATCGTATAGTCCGTCTTTTTAAGAGTGATAGATCCTATTAATCCAGAGATTAACTTATTTAAGCACAAATCACTGCAGTTTTCTTAATTTTGCCTACCTATAGAAGATGGAGACATGTTTTAGAATGCATATTATATAGAAACTTCTAGATCCATATAGGATTATCAAATTGAGCATTTTTTCAGTGTGATACATTTATGTCTAATCTATGTTTGTAATGGTGATTTAATATTTGCATTGGCACATAATGAATAAGGTATTGAAAGTGAGTAGATTACGGCCCATTACACTTATGATGGCGGATGAAAATATTTGGAATTACGTCCAATCAGCTGTGGTCAATTTAATTTTATTTCAGGCATTATGCTTGAGCTGGAGGTGATGCACGCAATTGATTAGTTTTTCACAGTTTTCACACTATCTTCACGTTTGCATTTTTCTATTCTGTTTGACATTTCAGTTTATATATGAAGAGATTTTCATTGATAGATAATTGAGAAGAATACAAGATAGAAACGGTTCCTGTATCTGATAAAATGAATTTTTTTATCTGTACATGGAAAGGGTAGTACGCATTTTATTAAGACTCGCATTCCAAAAGAACATACGTAATGGTATATTGGTTTTACCAAACCTATTCGGTTCAACTAGAACCAGATGGATAATTTCATGTGCACATTCGTTTCGTGCTTACTGGCAACTCATCAGCAGGAGTAGATATTACGCCCAATACCCACTTTATATTTGGATGAGGAACATGATATAATTTGAAGTTACAATCCCCTATACGAATTTGTATACCAGCATTAGTGAAGTTAACTCAATATAAAGTTTTTGACAATGTGAATTCAATTCCAACACAGTGTATATAATATAAAACGAACATGTAAAGGGTAACAAAACTTCGGTTGTTGAGTCGGTTCCTGATACCAACACTTTGGTTGCCGAACAGGTACATGATAGCAACACTACGATGTCAGTTATGTACAATATTCCTGCTTCTGATTGACAGGGCGCTGACTGAGCATGCACGCGCCTATTTGAGAAGTGCTGTTAATTAATTTTCTTGAAATGTAACGATAAATCGATAACGGTCGAATGCATTTTCAGAAAACACATACTTATCCGAGATAAAAAGCCCGGCTTGAATAAAATCACACCGTCTGTTACATACTAATTTGCGATACATCTGAACGCAAAGTAGCCTTGGAACAGGATGATGCAATGTGGTGCGTCACGTGAGCACCTAAATAGTGCGTTTGTTTCACTAATGACTACAATTTTATCAGAACATGTAGTCTTTTTTATTATAAAACTTATCCCGAAGAAGAAAGGGTATCGTCTGTGGTCCGGACCCAATTCAGTAAGTGATTATGCATTTATAACAAATGTGCACGGTTGATTTAATACTTTTGAATTATTTTTCTGCTGATTACATCGAGTCATTAAATCAAAGAAGATTCGAGCGTGAAACTAACTACAATAAATATAGTTTGCCGCAAATTCTGAACGGAGCCTGAAGAGATCCCAATAAGGAAGAGCGCGGTCAACTGGAAGAAATAAACGAACATTGGTTGCGCGGGCGGTGATAACAATTAATTTTAATCAAGTTTGCGATCTTGATATTAACACCTGATTCATTATATACATACATTTCTCAGTATAAACTCCGTATTGTACAGCTTGAAAGAGGCGATTCCTTCAGTATATCGGTTTCGTCCTTTTTGAGAACTCATCATGTACTGTCCAGATTTTGCCCCGAACAGGGCTCGAACATGGGCAAGTGTGCTTCAGAAGCTGGTGTTCTAACCAATAAGTCACCCAGGCGCACACTACACACAATTTTCAGTTATATATTATCTACGGTTTTTTAGTTAGCCTCTCCTTTATGTGGAGCCTATATAGCATCCCATTAGTCCTAAAGTTCCAACCACTATCCACAATCTGTCATTATATAACAGGAAGTTAGTTGGAAATTTAGGGCTAAAGGGATGCTATAAGGTGTCTACGTAAATGAAAGATTAACCAAGAAACAGTTAATATATAACTAAAAATTGTGTGTTGTGTGCAGCAAGGTGGCTTAGTGGTTAGAGCAACAGCTTCCAAAGCAGACGTGCCCAGGTTCGAGCCCTGTCCGTGGCAAATTCTAGACAGTACGTGATGAGTTCTCAATAAGGACGGAACGAGTCTACTGGATGAATTGCTTATTTTTCAAACTATACAATACTTAATTTATATTGACAAATTTTTGTACATAATGGGTCAGGTGTTTTTATCAATATTGCAACCATGATTAAAATGGTAATGGACGAATTGCCTTATCTCAAATATACGATGCTTAGTTTATACTGAAAAATATATTCATATAGTGGGACTGATGTATACATCAAGATCACAACTTTGTGTAAAATAAATATTTATAAATAATGTCCTTTTTATGGCTTGAGGAAATTCTGAGGGACAATACTCCCTATGCAAATTACGCTTAGATAAGTAATAATAATGCAGTTTTGTAATAATCGTAGGGTAATAAATTCGAGCTCCGGAAGCACAATATAGTGATTTCTTAATAGTCTATCCAATGCGCTTAAACTACTTGAAGCCATTTAAACAACAATTGATTGCGCAGGTGGTGGTAACAATTCTTTAAATCAAGTTTGCGAACTTCAAGAAAACACCAATCGTCTAACAACATAACTAAACTACCGTCAGCCGCAACGCACTGACGCGTTTCGACCTTCTTTGATCATCATCAGAGAACGACGGCAAACTGACCAGCGAGGATCAAACCGCATTGCATATATATGGAAAGCAAAATTATATATGCGGCTCTCACCTCTAGTAGCCTTGCATACATTGTGCAGCCGACATTTCCAGTCAAGTACAATGTATGCAAGACTACTAGGTGGTGAGAGTTGCATATCTAATTTTGCTTTCCATATGCGGTTTGATCCTCGCTTGTCAGTTTGCCGTCGTTCTCTGATGATGATCAGGGAAGGTCGAAACGCGTCAGTGCGTTACGACTGGCGGTAGTTTTGGTTATGCTTTTCGACGACTGGTTAAATACAATGGGATTGTTGTTTAATTGAAGCTAAATTTGTTTTTATTAATTATATGGTGATTGTGCTTATATGGGTATCTTTCATCGACGAAAAGACCACACATCTACCTGTAATATTAGTTTAAATTTGAAGTTGCGTATTTGGACAAATTTATTTAATCTAAATCTATCTTATTCACAGCAAAATGTAAAAATAATGGGAAGTAATGAAAGCGAAGGTGTCTGTTTAGCTTGATTTTGATTTGCCACCCTACACTGTTAAACAAATATGCAATTAGGATGACTTTGCATAGCGGCCTACGCACAATTCTGCTGACGAATCTGGATTTGACGCGTCAGAAGTTAGTTTCCTTTATCCAGCATAACTCTTCCTCTGCGTCTTGCACAACTTCTAATAATCCATCACTAAGCATTTACCATCGTGGTAGTTACGTAGTGGAACAACTCGAGGCGTCTCGTTTCAGGCTGGCTGTATTCCAATGGTAAGGCATAACTCTTCTTACCGTTCCAGCCGCCAAAAACAAGCGCCATTTGGCTGGCGGGCTGCACGCTTCTGTGGATATTCTCCACCGTTTTTTATTAATCCATCTGACTATCTATCTAGGCAACGAAGTGTCGTGTTTCTGCCCACTATCTTTCAGACTCAATCACATATCTGATCAATGAAATAATAAAACAATATGAATGACTTAATTTAATTGTATAAAAAATCCATGTTGAAATCAATACGAGAATATACATAAAAAATAAAATGTTAAAGTAAATTACCGCTATTGAGAACCTTTACTTGTCTGCTGCGTGTCTAATTTAGCTTAGTGTAAGTTATGCCTTCTATACAGGTTAATGCATTGGAAAATACCTGAAATATATTTCAGTAGAACAGCCAGTTTTATTTCGCAGATAAACACAACAAACATAGTATAAAATTAAGCAATATTTGTCTTCCGTACAGCCAGTGGCTCTTTTTTCTTGTTAAAACGTAGACTGGGCTTGTAAGGCGAGCAATATTTTTGTTACGCGTGTGTGTCCTCGTGCGTGTTAGCTAGTAAAATGGGTGTTTGACGCCTAGTCAATACGTCAAACAGAGGAAATGAACCGGGCAACGATGACAGTTGCTTTCATTTAACGCAGGCCTGCGGTCAATTCTGCTGAGGAGATGATTAATTTCTCCATTCCTACTATTTTGGTAATTACTATCTGAGAGAATGAAATTCTCAGTCTTAACTGTAGCGTTTATACGCAATCAGTCGTGCAAATAAGGAAACAATTTATTAATGCATACGCTGTGGTATCTATTATACAATCAACTGACCACCTCTGAAATGACAAGGTAAAGTTAAGCTCACAGTTTGCTGCACACTGGCTTCTAAATTTATTGTAAGTCAAATATATAAAGCTAGATGTTACTAAGCTTACCTTTTTTATTAACGCTTTAGCGTTGAAATTGTATTTCTTACAAAAATTAAACAAAATAAGTTTAATTAGTCTGAATATTAACAGCTTCGCATCACCTTCACTTCGAGCAAAATGAAGGAGTACAACCGTTTTAAACGGCGAAATCTTTTGGTTTAAAATGCGGTCTTTCTACTTTTTAAAAGATGAATCTCGTTGCGCAGTGCTGTCCTTCTTGTTGTGGATTTGACCGCATTTTTTTGTGCGGAACAACTGATAGCACTCTTAGGTCGGTAAAATCTTGAATTTTCATCATTTTCGGGTGATCTGATTTTTAGCCTCGATTAATGGGTTTTCACTTGTCCCTTCTTTTTTAAGCCTTCCATCAGCTGATTGTCTGAAAATGACGTTGGAACAAGATTTTCCATTGTTTAATGGAAAATCTTGTTCCAACGTCATTTTCAAACCATTAGCTGATGGAAGGCTTAAAAAAGAAGGGACAAGTGAGAACCCATCAATCGAGGCCAAAAATTACATCACCTGAAAATGATGAAAATTCAAGGTCTTTCTACTTGTTCCCAATTCCTTTTTTATTTACCTTCATCAAAATCAGTCAGAAAAATCATTAAGGCGTACAAAGCAGGAGAAGGATTCCGAGAAATTTTGCCAACCTAGCGATATACTATATTTTCAGTTCAACTAAATAAAACACTCGCGATTTCACGCTAATGAAAGCATGGCCGCATAAATTGGCTGATTTTGAAACGAAGTTAAATTGGATAAGGTGTCCCAAGTACAATGATTATAGGCACAAACTTGTGGAAATTAAATAATTTTGCACGGCAATATTTTACAGTATTACCTGCTCATTATACAAATTAACAATTCTTGATTGTGTCAGTGGTGATAACAGGTATTTTAATCACGTTTCCAAGCTTGATAAAAAGACCAATCACATTGGTTTTAACCAGTCGAACAACACAGCAAAACTATAGTCAGTCACACGTACTGACACGTTTCGACCTCCTATGATCATCATCAGAGCATGGAAGCAAACAGACCAGCGAGTATCAAACTGCGATTTATATATAAGGCAATGGAATTTAGGTATGCGGCTCTCACATTTAGTAGTCTCGCAAACATTGCACATACCTGGAAATATCAGTTGGCACAATTTTTATGCATTGATGAACATTGGCCTACACCAGTTTGCGCCACAGTTACAAAAACTAGAAATCGTTGTATAGCATATATTATTGCACCATATGATAATTTGGCCATATATTAATAAATTTGCCACTAAAAGCACTTCATTCAATATATAAACTAACATCAGATATTTACATAATTTTTTTCCAGAGAAGTAATATATATGCAATTGTGTAATACCTCATATCGGACAAGAAGAAATTACCAGTCAACATGGACATAAGGTATAATCCTATGTACATTTGCCTTTCGTGCCAAGATTCGACTAGTCAGTAGGAACGGGTATTACGCCATATATCTGCAATATAAATGATCATGTGATGATGAACCAATGGATGGTAAAAGCTCCTATAGCATTGTGTATTCAAAAAGTAATGGAATTAACTTCATATTAACTATTACCCAACGAGAGTCCTAAGCCAACTCACTGTATATAATATAAACCGAGTCTGTGAACTGTACCAAAACGATGGTTTTCATAATGTCAAACATGTAAATGGTACTTAAACGTTCGTAAAGGAGATCGTATGAACAATCTGTCCCACATTACTCGACAAAATATACTCTGGTCATAACGACAAATATCGGGACTTACTGGCGAGTCGGCTATAAAAAATATACATGTATTCCTGAGATTATACCCTTAGTCCTTGATAACGGTTTGTAAACAATTAGGATCTTATTTGATCAACTTCGTTACTAGATATTCGACACTTAATACACAATTACGCACACATACACACGCAATATATATATATATATATATACATATACATATATATATACATATACATATATATATATATATATATATATATATATATATATATATATTAGTTCTCCGCAACAAAAATATATATTTAAAACAGGCGTTTAAGTTAGAATGTTCTATTATTCGAGTAATTAACTCGAATGAGATAACATTGTAACTCAAACGCCTGTTTCAAATCAAATGGTGAATACACGTCTGCAATTGCGCAACACATCGTCGAAAAATATATATCTACTACAAATTTAATTGCTTTATGCCATGATTTCTTAAAAATGTGATAACAGACCCCGATCAATGCCAGAGCATATGAACAGGTGTTCATCAGTAGATGTAAATCTCAAATTTTATAAAATTTAGCCTATCTCGATATTTAATGCATTATAACCATTTACAAATCCGGCATTTTGAAAACCTTTGCGTTGGTAATCTATACAGGTTCTGATATACCTAGTATAATGAGGTGACTCAATTCCCATTTTTGAAGTCATATGAAGTTAATTCAATCACTGGTGGAATACCCATTCCTATAGAAGATTGTATCGTCCATCTCTCCCACATTGTTTAACTAAATATGTTGTAGGTATAGGGCGTAGTACCGGCTCCTACTGATGAATCGCTAGTAAGCACGACATACTAGTGTACATGAGATTATAACTTTCGTTCAAGCTGAGATTGTACACCATTCTGATCCTATTTGAATTGTTTTTTTCTACGTACCACATATCCAATATATAATTGCACATGCATTAGCTGTTCACAGCACGTACTATATATCCATTATTATTTTTAATTGTATGATATCATGATTGCCCCAAAATGTGATTACTGGTTGCGAAGTTTTCCAGTTAAATACAGGTATTTAAAAATCCTGATTGGTGGTAATTTTTACAGGCTCGGCATATATTTAATATAGTCAGTTGACCTTGCAGTCGCATTGTCGAAAACTTTATACGAAGTCAAATACGATACCCCTTGAACAAAAATTCATATAGGAGACTGTACCGTCCAATTATTACACGTTTCTTGACTAAATATGCAGTGGGTATAGGGCGAAGTACCGGCTCCAACTGATGAGTTGTCAGTAAGCCCGAAATGCATGTTTACGTTAGAATAATTATAATTTTTATGCTGGAATTGGTGCATACTTGTTTTTAAAATGTTTTTATTAGGTATGCAAAACTTGATGCACAAAGAGTTTCGCACACAATTTCATTTCGTGATTTATGTGAATGTTCACCTGGTGTCGAAATGGTTTAAATTGTGCTTCAATGTAGATATTTCTATTCTTTTCCACTTTCAACTATTGAATCACTATATTTTTTTGTTTACAGAACAGAAATCTTCATTATATTTGGAGTAATACTGTCAGAATGTCGGCTGCACTGACATTATCATGCCTTTGAACATTGAATTTGATTTATTAAATCAAGTTTACGAGCTTGAAGTAAACATGAATCCCATTGTATTTAACCATTCGTCGAACAATATGGCAAAACACGTACTGGCGCGTTTCGAACTTTCATGATCCTCGCTATTCAGTTTGTCATCGCACTCTAAAGATGATCATGGAAGGTTGAAACGCGTCACTACGTGTGACTGACGTTAGTTTTTCTAAGTTGTTCGATGCCAGGTTAAATAAAATGGGATAAGAGTTTACTTCAAGTTCGAAAAATTGAATTAAACAATTGTTACCACCATCCGCGAAATCAATTATTGTTTAATTTATTTTGATTGTATTTAATTTTCTGTAATTCATCCATCAGTCTAACCTTCCGTCTACCAATATATCCAAGCATAAATAATTTCGTCTATCCATTCGTCTGTTTCTACGTTTCCATCCATTTAATCTTTCTTTCGAACTAAATATAACGATAGCTTCATTATAATATACGTATTTGTCTATATATATATATATATATATATATATATATATATATATATATATATATATAGTTATATCAAAAATATATCTACCTATCCATTTATTCTTATATCTGACGAATGAGCTTTTTAAATGTATAATACATTTAATTAATCCTTTGTTTAACCCATAATTTCCAGATGAAGCATAAAAACGAATTTTCATTTATGGATATCTGTTAATATATTATTCAACATCTTACCTTTTTTCTTTTCAGCACAGGTTTTCCTGAATATTTGTCTGGTTTATGACACTGTTTATGTAATACACTCTTCCTATTCGCACTATTTTATTTCACTTTCAGCTAAATTTTTCTACTGTTGTTGCTTAATTTTTACATGCTTATTTAATCTCACGTTCTTTAATTTGCATTATGGAGATAGTAGGCTATATCAGGGAATTTTACGGGATTGTTTTATTATATTTGCTCATATTTCCCTTATATGTTTTGTTTCATTTTTGACAAATATCTACCTTTCATTGTTTTGTGATTAACAGTCACGTTTTCTGCCCGCAAGCACTCACACTATAGTTGAAGCACACGTTGCATGGAGTAGAAATAATTTATAAATTTGGAGAAAAACACGTCTCGTGCTTCGTTAACGAAAAATATTCTGAAAAATTTGCTTTCACAAGTAAACTAGCATTATAGAGGCTTTTAAATGCAACTATAAAAGTATTATAAGAAGAGTTGAGTTGCTTTTTTTATCATAAGGATTTTAGTGTAATGTTTAGGAAAATTGTCTAGTTATTCAAAATTTGGTTTGAATAATTAAACAATCTGAAGCTCCAAACTTGATTAAAATAATATGGTTTATATAAGTTACGTTTGCTCGTTTGTAAAATATAAAAAAAAGTATTGGTGTATTTTCATTGATGCGAATTTTAATTTTAGCGGTGAAATGATGTGTTATTATTGCTTCGACTATCTAGTTGCATCAGTCGAAATAGCAAATTTCTACATAGTACTACGAATGGCATAATCAAGGGTGCAATTAGTTATTTGAAGTACTAAAATCATGATTTATTAACATTTACTGATATAAAGTAATTTTTTGAAATTTGATTGCGGAGTGCCAGCTTCATATTTTCTAATGCCGCGTTTTGCGAACGCGGACATTTTCACAAAGATCCGATTGTTTTGTCTTCGATCGGGCTGAGTTTGTATTCGTCCCAATCGAAATACGGTACTATCACAAAACGAAATTGGAAATTGTGATCAATCGGATCTTTGTGAAACTGGCCGTGCAAAGCTACTGATATAAATTTATTAAGTAAAAGACGATGCCATATACCTTCGATGTTACTTGAATAATTAAGGAGGGGAATATTATGAAGCATATTTCGAAATCGAAATGAACTTTACTCAAAAATAAGCATAAGCTCATGTCTCGTAAAGATTTTGGAGTGCAGCGTCAAAATATTTCTGAATTTAAGCTGTGATTGGAAAAAGAGTGCAGACTTGAAAAACAGCTGCCAAGATATTATCAATCTTGACTAGAGTTCTAAAAGCAATTCATGTACAGATTATGTAGGTAGATGCAGCAGAAAACTGAATTCGCAAATGAATAACAATATTTATCTTGTTATGTGAAAATTATGATACATCAAATAAAAGCTTTTAAATTTCAATTAAAGCGAGGTTTCCGAAAATACTTTCCTATTCGCAGATCATTTTATGAATGGTCGTTTTTAGTTTTTTAAGCAGAAAACTTTTCGCGCACATTCGTAACTCAATGTCAACAGATATTTAGTTACCAGACAAGTATTGGTTGTAAAGACAGTAATAAAAGTTAGAAAAGCCATACTGCCCTTCTCAGAGTCATATTAGTTCTACATCAGTTTTTCTTCAGTACACAATTTATCGCAAACACAATAGATTCCAAAATGGACTTCAACATGACTGCTAGCAACTAATTTTCTTGGCAGAAAATGCCTAATTTAGGGTCGCAACAAATTCAAATCTTCGTAAAATACTTATGTGGTGTAATGGTATAACTGGAAATATACACTGCCAACTTCAATCACTCGCGTTACATAGTCAATAAAAAAAACACATTTTAAATATGCCAATTATATATTTTCATCCAAGAACGCAAAAATAATATGATTTCATTTTAAAGGATCATGAGGTTGACCTTTTTTTATTAGGGTAAATTGCAGCCACTTTTATATAAATTGACCTATTATTCGGAACACGTAATTATTAACTTCGTTGTTATCAATGGGTTGTTACCTTGAGCAAAATACCTGTTATTTTTTCTATGAATGCGTGCAGAACCCAATCAAACTTTATTTGATGAATATGAAAAAGTTTAAATACAACAGAAATCCAAATCCAATAATAGAACACCATTTAACATATTAAAGCATACATTAAAACTTATTTGAAGATAGTGCTTTCTTTAAGAATTAAGTTAGTGTACCTAAAAAATTGTACGGCACATTTAAACATGTTTAGTGGAAGATGCATAGCTTAATAAAGTGCAGCATCAAAATGGTCGTGAATTTACCAGTCGGGATGTTTCACCTGTGATTGATGATAATTATAAGTCTATAACAGAGAATAACTAACGCCTAGAACGGATATTGTTTAGACCAATATGGAGAACATTTTCAAACTTGTTTTGCAATCAATAATTGATAAATTGTAACGATTATTTTCGGAAATAAACTTATAAATGCGCAAGGTTAGATCATCATTATAAATTATTAGTTGTTTTTCTCGTGGATTCTATATTATTTATGTATACTATTAATTGATTAATGGATAAATTAATGCATGTACTTTTAATTATCGACAATTTAAAAAAAAATATGTGTGAACGTTAAGATTTGTCGATGCGACTGATGTCGATTAAGCTACGTTCTATGATTGGTTTGATGAAATTTGAAATGTGGGTTTACTAAGTCAGAAACTTATTCATTTGTAGTGAGTGCTACATAAACTTTAGAATCATGACTCCCGTGCAATTATGCGGTCAACGTTCCTGTTAAGTAAAATGTATGCCAGTCGACTGGTGGCGAGAGAAGCATTTCTAAGTTTCCTTAACTTAAACATGCATTGTGGTTTAATCCGTGAAATTCAGTTGGCCGTGGTACAATGATGATGATCATGGAAGTTCGAAATATGTCAAAACCGGTGTATAAAGTAAGTGTTGCTATGTTATGTGGCTAGTTAAATAAATTTTATTGGTTACTTAAATGCAATGCAGATTAGTTCTTGTCAAACTCAACCAACTAAACGAACATTGGTTGCGCGAGTGTTGATTAAAATTAATTTAATCAAGGCTGCGATATTGATATAAACACCTGACCCATTATGGTAATAAATCTTTGTTCGTATAAACTAAGAATTTTGTAGTGTGGAGGAGACAGTTCATCACGATGGCCAGTTTCGTCCTTATTAGGAATTAATTATATACTGTCCAGAACCTACTACGTCTGCTTGGGCATTTAGTGCTCTAACCACTGAGCCTCCTTGCCGCACACTACGCACAGTTTTCAATTACATACTAACTAATGTTTCTTGGTTAGCCTTTCATTTAGGTGGAGCTGATTTGGCGCCCCTTTAGCCCTAACGCTCCAGCTAACCATGCCCAATCTGTCATTATAGATTAGATTACACTTTACATGAAGAAATGGTATTCAAATGAATATTTATATAATTAAACGAAAATTGGTTGCGCGGGAGGTGATAAAAGTTATTTTTATTAATATTAATATAAATACCTGAAAATTTACGTACATATATTCTTCAGAATAATACAATAATTGTATAGTGTGGAAAAGGTAATTCATCCAGAAGACCGATTTCGTCCTTATTGGGAAGTCATCCCGAAACTTCCAGGTCTCGAAATTTGTAACGTCTGCTTCGGAATCTGGTGATCTAACCACTAAGACACCTTGTCGAAAAGTAAAGAAAATGTTCAGTCATATACTAACCAATGTTTCTTGGTTAGCCTTTTATTTATATGGGGCCAATATAGCATCCATAAAGCCTAAACATTCCAGCAAACGACCCCGAATCTGTCATTCGAGAGCAGATAACGCGTAACAAAAGGAAGAGCTATTGAAAGGAACATTTATATAGTTAAACGAACATTGGTTTAGCGTGAGGTGATATCAATTACTTTGATTATGTTTGCGATCTTGATATAAACACCTGACCAAATATGTATATACACTTGTCAGTATAAACTAAGAATTTCATATTATTGAATAAGAAATTCGTCCAGTAGACCGGTTTCGTTCTTATTGGGAACCCACCTTCTAATGTCCAGAATTGGCCGTGGACACAAAAAAATATTTTCAGCTTTATACCAACTAACGTTTCGTGGTTAGCCTTTCCTCTAATTGGAGCGTGTTGCATCCATTTAGCCTTAAATTTAAAGCTGACCAACCAAAATCTATCATAATAGAACGGACACCACGTTACATGAGGAAGTGTTATTGAAGTGAACATTTATAATTTTAAAGATCATTGGTTGAACGGGCGGTGATATCAATTATTTTGATAATGTTTGATATTTTCATATAAACACCTAAACCATTATGTATGTACATTTGTCAGTATAAAATAAATATTTTTTAGTGTGGAAGGGGCAATTCATTCAGTAGACGGATTTCGTCCGTATAGAGAACTCATTACGTAGTGTCCAGAAATTGCCGTGGACAGGGATCGAACCTGGTGCTCTAACCACCAAGCCTTTCGTATATTTGGAGCATGTAGCTTGCATTTATCATTACATTTCCAAGTAACTATACCGAATTTGTAATTTTAGAACAGCTACCACGTTTCATGAGGACGTAGTATTGAAATGAATCTATATATAATTAACCGAAAATTGGTTGCGAAGGCGGTGATATTAACAACTTCAATCAATATGGAGTTCTTGATACAAACCCCTGACCAATTATGTTCATATATTTGTAAGTGTAAATTTAGAATTCGATAGTGAGGAAAAAGCAATTAATCTAGTAAACCGGTTTCGTACTTATCACGTAGTCATCACGTACTGTCGAGAATTTGTCACGGACGGGGCTGAAACCTAGGCACGTCTGATTTAGAAGCTTATTACCTGATCTGCGTTTTGACTAACGCAGCTTTCATTGTTCCAGTAATTTTCTTTTAGCAAGATATTTCGGCCATACTTACCGTAGGCCTTCATCAGTTGCATCTCATGAAAGCTGCGTTAGTCAAAACGCAGATCAGGTAATTTCAATTAATCCAGGTGCGAAACACGGAAACTCCTTCAAGAAACATTTAACATGGAATTATAGCAGCAATGCCGTTAAATGGTATGATTTAGAAGCTGTTGATCTAACCACTGAGCCACGTTGTGACACAGTAAAACACATTTTTTAGCTATAAACAAATTAGTGTTTCTTGGATAGCCTTTCCCATTGTTGAATCTTATGTAGCACTAATTTGGCCTAAAGTTCCGGCAAATGATTCCCTATCTTTTTTGTATAACAGATACCACGTTACCTTAGGAAGTGGGATTAAAATAAATATCTATTCAACTAAACGAACACTGATCGCGCGAGCACTGATGACGATTACTTTAATCGAGGTTGCGATCTTGAAATACGCACCTGATACTTTACGCACCTTAATTTGCCAGTTGAAACTGCGAAATGCATAGTGTGTAAGCGGCAATTCATCCATTATATAATTTTCGCAGGTCGAATCAGCACACGGCCACAACGAGGGCAAGCTCACTGCGTGCTTGGAAATGGGAATCAATCAGATCAATGTGAAGCTAATTTTATCACTATGACACCAGCACTTTGAAATTCTTTGAAAAATATTCTCTCGTGGTTAAACAAATGACGAGGATATAATATCTTTTTGAATTTTTTTCATTTATAACCTTTATTATTATATTGTAAAAACTATACATTATATCATTATATTAGCTAACGTTAAAAATAGGCATTTGCAAGTCACAATTCTCATTTATACATGATGTTACATTCGAATTGTACCTTGATTTTTTTAATTTTTTGGCCAGATAGTCTCGTAGAAACACCTATTATTATTTGTATTATTAACTATTATATAAAAACTACTCTTTGTATGCTGTGAAATTACTGTGTTGACAAAGTTCATAACAAAATTATCGAGACTTATTCTATTCTATTTTATTCTAAACTTTGTTAAGCTGAGGAGACAAAATAGTTACATTTCTTGTTCAGTTGCACAGTTTTTTTCGGGTTTACTAGCGAAGTCTTGAAGATCGCACATTTGAGGGGTCACACGTTTCTTAACCAAATATATCACGAGTTTGGGGTATAGTGCTGACTCGTAATGATGAATGCCTACTAAGAACGGAAGACATTTGGACATGGCAACAAAATTTATTTTTTGAACACTCGTTTTACTAGGAAAGCTATAACAAATATATAAATGAATAAATTTAGGATCATCGCGTCCAAGAATATTTTAATACAATCCGTTTTACCAGCTAACGTATTTAACTGTCTTGTAGGAAATTATCGACGTAAATTTGCATAACTTATTTAAGTTATGTCAACGCTGTTGATGCAAATATTTTTTAAAGTAAAGCCAATTTAGATAGTTAGTTTTCGATAGTTGCCGTCTAGGTTAGTTTATAAACATTTTTTTACAATCTGCTGTCCGTGGAGCATCTATCATCTCTTTGAGCACGATGCTAAAGGTCCATTTATAATTAATAGAAAACACGAGACGTTTCAATTCCTTCAGCCACATTATAATTCGTAGTAAAGCTTCCACAATAAAATTAATGAAATTTGTGCAATTTCGGTCAGACTGATCTAGTTATATTTCTAGTAAATATTCCAAGTCAGAATGGTTAATAGTAAACGCATAAGGTTTGGACATGACCAAATATTTTAACTTAAATAACATAAATGAACACAAGAATAAAAGTACAATTTCGCACACACGCGTATATATATATATATATATATATATATATATATATATATATATATATATATATAATTTGAAGTTTATATATTTAAACAAAGATTGGTTGCGCGGGCGGCGATAAGATTTAGTTTAATCAAGGTTGCGAATGTGATATAAACACCAGCCCATTAATTTCTTACATTCGTCAGTTTAAACTAAGTATTATGTAGTGTGGAAAAGGCAATTGATCCAGTAGACCGGTTTCTTCCTTACTCGGAATTTCTAACGTAATGGCCAAAATTTGCCGCGGACAGGTACTGGTGGTTAGAGCGCCATATTCCGAAGCAGACGTGCACAGTTTCGAGGTCTGTCTGCGGAAAATTCTGCGCAGTAAGTGATGAGTTTCTAACAAGTACGAAACCTTTCTACTAGATGAATTGCCTTTTCTACACTATACAATTCTTAGTTTATATTGACAAATGTGTGTACTTAATGGGTCAGATATTTATATCAAGTTCAAAACTGATCATAGTAAATATTATCACTGTTTGCGCAACCAATACTCGTTTTATATATATATATATATATATATATATATATATATATATATATATATATATATATATAAATATTCATTTCAATACCACTTCCCCATGTAATGTGGTGTCTGTTCAGTAATGATAGATTGGGGATGGTTAGTTGGAAATTTGTGTCTAAATGAACGACATAATGCAGCTAAACTACGAGTGTTATTTAGGGTAACACACTTGCCTTTACCAGCAATCAAAGAGAAACAGCCGTTAATGTCGATATCAAATATAATTTACCAATATACATGCGCAAGTTGTCGATCAACTTACGTAGGCCGATCGACCAGACGGTTAATTACTCGAATGAGAGAACATTGCAACTTGAACGCCTGTTTTAAATCAAATGGTGAATACACGTCTGCTATTGCGCAACACATCATCGAAACATCGCACGTATGTTCTCCAGAAGTAGCATTCAAAGTAATTACTAAATGCAAAAACAAAAGGGAGCTAGCCACATACGAAGCCTTATGGATAAACAAATTGCCGCCTGATTTATGCAAGCAGAAGATGCATGTACAGGCATTGAGCTTGAACTGGATGTGACTCACGCAATTTAATTGGTTTCCGTTTTTAAAAACTCTCTCTATATTCACATATTTCTATCTTGTTTTGCTTTCCATATTATATATAAAAATATGTCCATTAGTAGATATTTGAGAAGACAATGAGAAAGAAATGTTTCTTATATCTGATAAAATTTCTTTTTTTTGCACACAGGAAGGGTACAATGTATTTAGTATTTGACTGAAAGGTTTGTGTAGTGTGTGGCACGATAGCTCATTGGTTATAGAAATTGTTTACGAAGAAGACGTGCCCAGGTTCGAGCCCTGTCGGTGGTAAATTCTGTCCAGTACGTGATAAGTTCCCAATAAGGACAAGGCCGATCTACTGAATGAAATGATTTTTCTACGCTATATAATTTTTAGTTTATACTGACAAATGTAGGTACATAATAAGTCACGTGTTTCTATCAAGTCTGCAACCTTAATTATAGTAAAAGTTATTTGAGGTGTTTCAAATAAGTTACTTTGATAAATTCTATCGTTAGTGGTACATCTAAAGTATAAGGTTTTACGAGTTCAAAAACTAAGATTATATACAGGGTAAAAGGGCCACAGACCAAAATTGCCTCGTCTTAAAAAAATAATTAGGTTTGCATAAAAATAAACCATTTCTATCTATGCGATAAACTTCAGCTATGCGTTAGAAATACACGGTCATTTGCGCTTCTAACATAGATGTTAGCATATTTCGATTGTTCTATGTCAATTAACTCATTTCAATGATAAAATAGGTAGAGTTTGACACGAGAAAATCTTAGGGCATTTATTTGTGTTTGATATTTAATTAAAGAGGAAGAAAATTTAATGATTGTTAACGTTTATTTCTTCAATATTGGAGTTTATTGTTCTATTGTTAGGTATTGAATATTTCTAACATTTTTTTCAGATTTAAATACGAATTGATTACTTGAGGAAGGAGGGGGAGTAATAATAGTCCTTTAACTCAGTTTGTCTATTTAAAAAAAACACTAACCCCATTTTATTTAACCAGTTGAATGTACTGCCGCTCTTCGAACTTTCGTGCTGAACGTCATCGCACTACTGAAAACTGACTAACAAAGGTTTAACCGAAATGCATGTATACGCAAAGGAAAATTCGATATGCAGGCACCGCAAATAGACATCTTGCATTTATTGTGCTTACCTGGAAATTTCGGGTGCATTATTTATAACCAGTTGCAAATGTAACATTTTTTGCAGCTTTTACCACAAGCCCAAAAAGATTTTCTGCATGCACGCTATATTTAATTCCATGAGAATTGCCATTAGCATACTGGTCTTAGAATTTCACTCTTCTCCAAACATTGGGTTATTTAGTTTTATAACAGAGACCTACAAATATTATCCAGTCTTGGTGTTAAATCAGAAGCCAATCCATGGTAATCCGTTCGGCTATATATTTTAATAAATATGAAAACTTTACCTTTGTGAGTTTATCTAACATTTTGATCAACCGCTGTGTGTAAAACGAGTGTGTCTGCTTTTCTGCTAACAAGAGGCATAAAACTACTTGGTGTGAATGAAATCTTTAGATGATTTAATATTTTATATTTTAACAGGTTCTGATTTCGTTTGGATTTTAGAATTCTTTTGCTATTTTGCTAAATAAATTAGTGTAGCTAGGGAAAATTTTTATAATATTAGTAAATTTCCTCAAGTGTGATTGATTTTGAAGATCGGAATGAAAAAGTTTTAATGAGCCATATTTACTCCAAAACATATTTACACTGGATTATCTGCTGATTTATATGCAATTTTGTATTAGGTGTTGTGCACCTAGTAAAAATTAATTCAAATATAACTAAAAAGAAAAATCAAATTTTAACATGAACGGAAGGTTTAATCTCACTTGCACATTCGTTTTGTGCTTACTGGTGACTCATTAGTAGTAACCGGTATTTTTCCCTATACCTGCTTTATTTTTGGGTGTGGAATGCGAAACAATTGGATGGTGTAATCTCCGATACGAATGTGCATACCAGCAGTTATGGAGTTAACTTTATATAAAGTCTTAGTCAATGCGAATTCAAAGCCGCCTCATTATATATAATATATACGGTTCCTGAACGAGAACCAAGACTATGTTTGCCTAGTCAGTACGTGGCACTGAAACAATGGTTATCGATTCGGTACATGGTATCTGCTGATTTTTATTTTATTAATAACAATGGAAAGGTTGATTTCGATAATTTATTATTATACTTAATAACAAATGCAAATTACATTAATGGCAGATTGCTTAAAATTTCCATACAATAATATTTTATTCACAAAAAATATAAATTGCATTTAGACCAACCAGGTAAATCTCATCAGGTCGTTATACATTTCTACCAAAAAGGTAAGAAAATATGAATGATGATGGTAAACAAAATGTGTTCAATTTCTTTTATCTAAACTTTTTTATTTAAACATAGAAAGTTAATTTTATTTCACAATGCAGATATATGGGTACATATTTCAATAAATCCAATTACGCTTTAATATATACATGTATATATATATATATATATATATATATATATATATATATATATATTTATATATATAAATAAATAAATAAATATATGTGTATATATGGTGTTTTAAATTAAATTTAATCATTTTGTCTAAGCAATGAGATTTCTTTCTCTCGTTAACACATATTTAATGAAAGAAATTAATAAGCTGATTAACATTAAATTCAATTTAGCTTATTTTGCAGACCAAAAATTTTTTTCAATTATTCAAAGAAATAAAAAAATTTAAATTGCACCCAAAAATATTTTTTACAGGTTTTGAAACAATGTACTTGCTGGGCAAGCTGTCTGAATTACAAATGAAGTTGTTTCTGCAAAAATATTACACAAAAGCTTAGTTTGTAAAACCATTTATTTATTTTATCATAGTTTACATTAAATTCACTGCCAAATTTGTTTCCATCACAAGTCCTATGAAGATACCAACAACCTCTGTAAACCAACGGTCTAGCTGCGTTCTGCTAATGGCTTACCTGATCTCATTAACCTGAGAAGTTTTCAAAAGGTCGAATTCACATGCTCCGGATTAGTAGTTCTCTTTAGCACTATGCAGCGATCACCTGGTGGGAGGAAACCTCGAGAAACCATCATTATTCCGCTGCCTTTCCGATCTCACTTTGCTGAGTAAAAGATAATAATAAAATGCCGAATAGAGGCCAGGTCCTACGAGGATAACTGCGCGCAAAACCATTTAACGAATCTCCTGACTTACGTCCTTGACTCTGGCTAACCGGTCCACGCGAATTTTCCACATTAAATAAAGCAAGAAAGCATGGTTGCAATATGGCATCCATTGATTAGTTACAAAACTGGTCAAAAACGGTTATAAACATGGAAACATAAAAATTTGGTTTATTGAGAAGCATAGCATTATGTTTCCAACATTAATTCCACTATAATCAAACAAATAAGGCATTAAAATTGGCAATAGTGGCTACTATTCCATTGGTTTAATGGCAAATGAAATTGCATACATAGCGATGTGACATTTGACTGAAGGCACTTGACAGTCATGATTACTATTGAAGCATCATCTAATAGCCACGAACTCATGGTCGAGTAGGTAGATTTTTGGAATTATGCATTCTAATTAAAACGATTTTCCTTCATTAAGTAAGCTTAGTTAACCATTTAACTGTTAACGACAAAGTCTGCCTGTTAAAGTTTATTGTGTATTTTTTGCTATCAACGGAGCTTTTACTGGGTTATTTTCTAAATATTCTAAAACTGACATAATGGCAGGCTGAAAGCTTCCTTTTCATCGTTAAATAGGAAATTTTTCGTTTGATACTATTGAATTATTGTAGTAGTTTTCATTTTAAATTCGAAAAAAAAATTTCGAATTTAAAATTGGTAACCAAATAATCATTAGCAAAAACGCATTATCTGATTTAGCGACAAATGCATACACAAGCATGGCATCGAGGCAAAACAAACCACGGTCAGTTATAGAGCCCAACACGATGTCCATAGCAAAAAATTATATACATAATTCATTATCATTAAAAAGGCTATAATGTTGAATGTGACAAGGCAAAAGTTACGTACATAAAAGTCCATGTAAATATTTACATGCGAGCCAGAATTTATATATAATTGGCACTAATAACGGGATTTTAATCACTGACCAGTACCAACGCGGTAACCTGTATTTAAACGCTACCTGCAAATGCATTCTAGATTACCTCAAGTTTATGCTGTTTTTAGTATATTCTTGCGGCTCAGTTTGAATTTGCTTGTTAAAATGCATACCATATTCACTAAATAAATGCATAAAAAGTTGATTTTCTGAAAATAAGAATAAATACCATTTATATTTATCAATGATTAAAAACATTCGACTAATGATTTCGATGTAAACCAGAATATATATCCTTGTTAGAAAAGCAAGTGTTAACAATTTTGAAAGTTACCTTGCATTTTTTGTAATAGGATAAACATCTTATCACGTAAACATATAATATATATTAGTTTCTGTTTTGCCAAATATGTAAATTAATGTAATTTTTTTTTGCATTTTAACCTTTGGAAGTACACACACACTATATATATATATATATATATATATATATACTTTTACTTTACTTTACTGCGGCTGGCTCCTTTTAGAGGATAAGCCGGCTCCATTGATATCCCGGATTAAACCTCTCCATGCCGGGCGGTTGGCAGCCATTTCGGAACATAAAGAGGGCCAATGACGCTCCCAGTGACGCGGACCATAAACATTTCGTAAACCTAGGAGTTCCATGTCCGATTTGATTGTTGCAAGCCATGTCTTCAGTTGTCCACCTCGGCGGCGGCGCCAGTTTGCACATTGACCTGGGTTCATCACCTGCCGTACCATTTCGTCTTCGGGTTTGCGTAGTACGTGCCCGAACCATTGAAGTCGACGATGTTGGATCCAGACGGATAGTTGCATGATGTCACCGCATATATATATATATATATATATATATATATATATATATATATATATAGATATATAACGAGCCATTTAGCTAAAGACCTAAGAAACGAATATGTGGCGAAGGCTACAAAAATGTTTTGCTCGTGAAAACATATAAATAGTGAAACCAATATTTTCAATCAAATGCAATGAAACGAACATTGGTTGCGCAAGGGATGATAATAATTATTTAAATCATGCTTGCGATAATTGTTCAAATACCAGTCCCATTAGAAACATAAAATTTTCGGAATCAACTAAGAATTTTATAATGTAAAAAAGGCAATTCATCCATTGGAGAAGTTCCGTCATTATAGTTCAGAATTTGCCGCGGATCGGACTCGAAACTCAACACGTCTAATTCGGAGTCTCTTGTTCTATCTACGGAGTTATCCTGCCAAAAGCTACACGCAATTTTCTGTTATAAACTATCTAGTGTTCCTGGGTTAAACTTTACTTTAATTGGAACTTATATGGCATCACTTTAGTACTTTAATAACAACCAGCAACCCTTAATCTGTAATTTCATAACAGACACCACGCTACCTGTGGAAGTGGTATTGAATTGAAAATTTATATTATATATATATATATATATATATATATATATATATATATATATATTCGTTAGCATGTCCATTGTCTTCGAATATTATACAGTACATTTATTATTAGGAAGAAAAACACATTAATAACAAAGTGGATAATGACCATTTGTTGCGAGACAACTAAATTTCACTTTACAATCTTTCATTTATATGCCTCCTGGATTTTCCTCTGATAATGTGAGTGGCAACAAATGGAAACCCAGAATATATATAACTGAAATATTGTAAAGTTTAGTAGTCTCGCAATAAATGGTCATTATCCACTATGTTATTAATGTCTTTTTTCTCCCTAATAAGAAATATATTGTATAATTTTCGTAAGCAATGAACATTATAAGGAATATATATATATATATATATATATATATATATATATATTCATGGTACTTATTCTGGATTAGGACGCAACCGGTCTATTGGATTAATTGTCTTTTAAACATCCTACACTGCTTTGCTTAATCTAACAAATTTTGTATACAATGAAATTTGTGCTTAAATCATTATGGCAATCTTGATTTACATAAGCGCAATGATAGCGAGTCTATAAAGGGAAATTGCCACCTTTTCTATCTTCCATAACTTATCTTCGTCTAGGAGATTGTACCGTCCTATTATTCCACAATCTTCTACCAAATATATAGTGGTTAAAGGGCGTAATACCGGCTCCTACTGATGAGTCGCCAGTAAGCACGAAACGAATGTGCATGAGATTATACTTTCCGTTCATGCTGCCTTTGGTTTATCCTTCTGGTCACAACTGAACTAATTTGTTACTAGGTTCGCAAAACCTAATACATACTTGAAATTCATGCAGTTGACTGGTTTGGTCATTATTGGGAACTCATCACTTAATGTCCAGAATTTGCCACGGACAGGCTCGAAGGATGAATTGCCATTTCTTTGCTATACAATTCTTAGTTTATACTGACATATGTAAGTAATTAATGGGTCAGTTGCTTATATCGAGATCGCAACCTTGATTATAGTAATAATCTCAATTAATCATGAGTTTCGCACTACTGACGACTCATCAGTAGTAGCTGGCATTGCACAGAGAACCCACCAAATTAGTTCAGTTGTGACCAGAAGGATAAACCAAAAGCAACATGAACGAAAAGTATAATCTCATGCACATTCCTTTCGTGCTTACTGGCGACTCATCAGTAGGAGCCGGTATTACGCCCTTTAACCACTATATATTTTAGTCAAGAATGTGGGATAATAGGACGGTAAAATCTCCTAGACGAATGTGTAAACCTGCAATAGTGAAGCTAACATCATCTAAAGTCATACGACAATGCGACTTCAACGCTAACTCACACTATATAATATATATACCGAGTCTGTAAAGGATACTAACACTATGGCTATTGTGTTAGTAACCGATACCAACATTATTGTACCGAAAATGTACATGGTACTAACACTATGGTTTTCGAGTCGGAACATGGTACCAACATGATGGATATAAATTTATGCTATAGTTCACCGAAATTGAGAATTACAACAATTTCTATAGCATAAATTTATATCAATCATATTGGTACCATGTTCCGACTCGGAAACCATAGTGTTAGTACCATGTACCTTTTCGGTACAATAATGTTGGTATCGGTTACTAACACAATAGCCATAGTGATAGTATCTTTTACAGACTCGGTATATATATTATATAGTGTGAGTTAGCGTAGAAGTCGCATTGTCGTAGACTATACGATGTTAGCTTCACTATTGCAGGTTTACACATTCGTCTAGGAGATTGTACCGTCCTATTATCCCACATTCTTGACCAAAATATATAGTGGTTAAAGGGCGTAATACCGGCTCCTACTGATGAGTCGCCAGTAAGCACGAAACGAATGTGCATGAGATTATACTTTCCGTTCATGCTGCCTTTGGTTTATCCTTATGGTCACAACTGAACTAATTTGTTACTAGGTTCGCAACACCTAATACATACTTGCATATATTTAACCACCAAATATTTTAAACAGAAATGTAGAACAACTTGTTTGTATCTTTGCCTATAAAAATTATATATCCAAGTATTAATTGAGTCATATACCTGTAGAGTTTCGGCAGTGCGGCAGAAAAACCAACTAACCATATTTAATATACGCCAAACCTGTAAGGTTTACGAACACCATGGATTTTTAAAATAATAAAATGCATTGAATAACAAAAGATATCCACCTAACTGGTCATTTGCTTTAGTTAGGTGACAAACTGTGCCTTTGCAATACGGACTGATTATTGGATCTTGAAAAGCATCCTACTGAATCAACCACACATATGACGAGCAGAGTTTTTCAAATATTTTTATATACGTAAATTATTTCCGTCTTCTTGGGACACCGACTCGTGGTTTAATTAGTACAGGCTCCAGCAATTACCTGTATGCGGAATTATAAGTTAAGGACAATGAACAACTGTAGAAATGACAAGGTATTGAAATATAGCTGAAGAGTTTGCCAGAAAAATTTCCTAACAAATTTTATCATTCAAATACAGAATACAGAAATATAATGCGTTAATCATAATTGTACAGGAAACATACAACCGTAATTATGCCGATGCTAAATAGAACAGCAGATGTTTTAAACGAAGCAGGAATTTAACTAGTGGTGATTTTTATCCTACTTTTTATCCATTTTGCCATTTCAACAAATATATTGTAAACAGATGTTTACACAGATGACAAAATGGTTAAAGCCGCAGACTCCGAAGCAGACGAGCCGAGGTTTGAACCATGTCCGCGGAAAATAATGGAGAGTATGTACAAAGTTAACGATAATGAAGAAACCGGTCTACTGGATGAATTGCGTTTACTAATATACTATAATTCTTGGTTCATACAGAAAAATGTTTGTATTTAATGGGACTGATATTTGTATTAAGATCATAACCTTGATTTAAATAAACGATAATCAGAAGTTCACGCATATGAATGTATGGATAATTTACAAATTTGGTAAACGGAGATCAAGACGCAATTATTTTTATTCCAAAAATCGTAATTACAGTTCTGCAACATGTAATGAATGAAATTTTACCTGAAACCAAAATGGTTTTCTTTTAATTTATTACAGTTAAATACTGTTTGTTGCGAAGAGCTAATATATATATGCAAGTATGTATTAGGTTTTGCGAAACTAGTAACAAATTAGTTCAGTTAAGACCAGAAGGATAAACCAAAGGCAGCATGAACGGAAAGTATAATCTTTCTGGTAACAACTGAACTAATTTGTTACTAATTTCGCAAAACCTAATACATACTTGCATATATATTAGTTCTTCGCAACAAACAGTATTTAACTGTAATATATTGAATTGAATGATATCATGCTTACCGCGAAATGTGATAACTGATATCGATGAAGGCCAGAGTGTATGGTTTAACTGGAGTAACAGGTGTTCGGAAATTGTTGTAATTCTCAATTTGGGTGAACTTTAGCATAAATTTATATCCATCAGGTTGTTATCATGTACCGACTCGGAAACCATAGTGTTAGTATCCGGTACTCATCGATTTCAAAAAATGTATCAGTTACTAACACAATAGCCATAATGTTAGTATCCTTTACAGACTCGGTATATATATTATATAGTGTGAGTTAGCATTGAAGTCGCATTGTCGTTGACTTTAGATTATGTTAGCTTCACTATTACAGGTTTACACATTCGTCTAGGAGATTGTACCGTCCTATTATTCCACATTCTTCTACCAAATATATAGTGGTTAAAGGGCGTAATACCGGCTCCTACTGATGAGTCGCCAGTAAGCACGAAACGAATGTGCATGAGATTATACTTTCCGTTCATGCTGCCTTTGGTTTATCCTTCTGGTCACAACTGAACTAATTTGTTACTAGGTTCGCAAAACCTAATACATACTTGCATATATATTAGTTCTTCGCAACAAACAGTATTTAACTGTAATATATTGAATTGAATGATGTCATGCTTACCGCGAAATGTGATAACTGATATCGATGAAGGCCAGAGTGTATGGTTTAACTGGAGTAACAGGTGTTCGGAAATTGTTGTAATTCTCAATTTGGGTGAACTTTAGCATAAATTTATATCCATCAGGTTGTTATCATGTACCGACTCGGAAACCATAGTGTTAGTATCCGGTACTCATCGATTTCAAAAAAGGTATCAGTTACTAACACAATAGCCATAATGTTAGTATCCTTTACAGACTCGGTATATATATTATATAGTGTGAGTTAGCATTGAAGTCGCATTGTCGTTGACTTTAGATGATGTTAGCTTCACTATTACAGGTTTACACATTCGTCTAGGAGATTGTACCGTCCTATTATTCCACATTCTTCTACCAAATATATAGTGGTTAAAGGGCGTAATACCGGCTCCTACTGATGAGTCGCCAGTAAGCACGAAACGAATGTGCATGAGATTATACTTTCCGTTCATGCTGCCTTTGGTTTATCCTTCTGGTCACAACTGAACTAATTTGTTACTAGGTTCGCAACACCTAATACATACTTTCTTTTAATTTGTCATAAATTTAACCTCTGCATTAGCCCCTAGATATTATTATTTTAAACATAAATCAATTGTTTATTCCGTTATAAGTAGAGTAAATTACCTACATCAAGTTCGTTGATATGTAATAAAAACAAATCAAATTTTCTAAACAGTCGACTTACTTTTATAATCATCAGAAGACAAGGTAAGTACAACTCTCAGGAAACCATCCAAAATTTAAATACATTATATATCTAAAATAATATGGCCCCTTGTTCTCTACAATATATATATATATATATACTAATATGCACATATATACATGCATATATATGAAAATTTAGATTTAATTCCATCAATTCATTTTACGTCGTACTCTGATGATAAACATAGACTCTGATAACATGTCAGCATGTTTACAATGGAACGGCAGCACACGCGATATATTGCGATGAAAACATGATTAGACGATTTGGTTTAACCGGAAGATAAATCTCACTGCACTAATTTAAGACTTTTACCATGCGCGCAAACAATTACTGAATATCTTATATAAATTTGGCAAAGGCTGTTGAAAGTTATATTACTCACTGGAAAAAAATTTTGCAGCCTTCACTTCGGTCAATTAGAATGCACGTAAGATTATTAGAGGAAAGAGTCGAATTTTGATTTTCAGAATATTATATATGAAATGCAGGTTGGATTTCGAATAGTATAGTATTATTATGACAGGCAAATGTCGAGATGGGACAGAAAATGTGACAGAATGAAACTACCGCCAATCGACGACTGGTTAGAGATTCAATTGGAAGTTGGTGTTTGCTATCTTAAGTCCCAAATCTTGATCTAAATCATACTGTTACCACCACCCGCGCAATCAATTACCGATTAATTGTTACAATTTATCCGGACTTGATATTACAACCAGCAATGTCGGGTTTTAGTAACCCGTCATCCAGCAATACTTATTATATAGCATAAAAAAGATTAAGCACGCTTGACAACTCGAAGAAAATCTCACTGAAAATGTAACAATTTAGATTAGCAAACATTTCTTACGCGAGCGGTGATAAAATTTCGATTTATTAATGAGCCTTTCATAATTCACAGGTTGCGATCAATGTCGCCATGCTCCATTCATTAGCGACGGTCCCTGACACATTCTGGACTGACATACACTCATTTTCATTATAAACTAAGTATTGTTTAATGTAGTAAAGGCGATTCATCCAGTAGATAGGTTTCGACTTTATTGGGAGTTCTTCAAATACTGACAGGAATTTACTCCGGATTGCACACAAACCTGGGTACGTTCGCTTCGGAGAATGTGAATAGAATCAGTGATCCAACCTGCGGCACGCTACACAAACTTTTAAATAACATTCTCACTGTTTTTATTTAGCCTCTCCTTCGAATGGAATCTATATGGAATCTGATTATGTCTACGACAAATTCTAGACAGTTTTTGAAGAGTTCCCAATAAGGACGAAACCTATCTTCTGGAAGAATTACCTTTTCTAAATTATACAATGATAGTTTAGAATGCAAACTTTTATTTAAATAACGATGATCAATGCCACGACTAATGTTAATAAAAAGTTGAATTACGTTAAGCCTGAGAGTATGTAGGAGAATCGCAGGCTCAAGATAATTCCGCGCTCTAAAGCAAGCAAGAAATTAGAATAGACAAAAATTTAATATACTAGCAATTAAAAATATACTAATTAATGTATATATAGCCATGTAAGTAAATTGGACCTTACATTTTCTACAGTGTAAACGGGGCATATAATAATCTAAGATGATTTTCAATGCATAAGGATATATGGTCGAAACAGATCGATAGGATTGATTAGGGAATATTATTGAAATTGAATTAAAGTGTGACATAATGGATGAAACAACGGTGGAAAAAAATTTTACAATGGAACACAACACACACGAATAGGATAAAAAAGATTAAACGATTGAGAACCGGAAGAAAATCTCACTGAAAATTTAAGAATTTTAGATTAGGAAACACTTATGTGATCGTATAAAATTTCGATTTATTAATGAGCCTTTCATAATTCACAGTTGAAATCGTGTTACCATGCTCTATCTATTAGCGACGGTCCCTTATATTCTGGACTGACATACAATCATTTTTCATTTTTTATCTTATTATTTTATTGATTACTAACATTTTACCATTTATTTAAATGAAGTTTGCGAGCTTCAAGTAAACGACATAATAAAACTACCGCCAGTCGACGACTGGTTAAATTCAATGGGATTGGTGTTTGCTTCAAGCTCGCAAACTTGATCTAAATAATTGTTACCACCACCCGCGCAATCAATTATTGTTTAATTTTCAATTTATCCGGACTTGATATTACAACCAGAATTTCGGGTTTTAGTAACCCGCTCTAACCAGCGTGGTCACTTATTAATACGGCGTAAGAATAAAAAATAATCTGATATGAGTAAATTTTGAATGAAATGCAATTAGTGTTGTTTTACTTAAATGAGCGTATACTTGCATGTAATTATATTTGTTTGAAGGCCTTTCAGTTATAAAGACACACACACAAACACATGATGACTGTATGTCTATTAAGCGTCCATAATTTTTGTGCTATCTACAAATGGGAATAAATAAAGCCATTTAAAAGGAATTTTTATTTGTTTTATTACTTCTCTATAATATTCGTGGAGAGCGAATTTTTGAAAAAAGCTTTTGAATTTGATGAGCCAAATATTAAGAATAAAAGCTTTGACAGAAGTACAGCAGCCGTTGTGGAAGGCCAAGATCAGATAATTTTAAAATTTCCTGTTGCGCACTACTTTTCTTCTGAAAAAATTACACCCTTCTTTAAATAAAGTTTGCGAGCTTGAGATAAACACCATTTCCTGTGTGTCTAACTAAACTCAACTCATTAAAACTACCGTCAGTCAAGGTACTGTAGCATTTCACCATATACGGTTATCATCAGGGCACAAAGTCAAAGTGAACAGTAACGACTAGTCCGTAGGTCATATATAAAGAATGAAAACAATATATGCGGCTTTCACCCCTAGTAGTATTGTATATGTGTTACTTCTGAGAAAATATCGGCTTAACATTTTATAAGCAGTCAAGAACATGAATTTTTTGTAGTTTTCGCCACAGGTATATCAGTTGGATAATTAACCATTTTTTGTAAAATTAATATTTGGACATCCAAACAGGTGTAGATTATAATTATATGTTCATTATTTTTTTTGACTTGCAACATTGTTACTATTTCTTTTACGAGCATAAGGATAATTATCTAAGTATTATCGTTCCGCTATATCTAGATTGGAATTGCGTGCAAAATTCAACTGTCATTTAAATGTCATAAATTCTGCACGAGATGAATGAGAAGCTATAATACTGTGTTACGAAACTTTATGAGCCAAGTTAAATATGCCTAACGAAATACGGTTTCATAGATAATTTTGGCAAAAAGAAAATATTGAGTAACAGATTTGATAGCCAGTAAAATATCTGTTTAAAAAAATTATACTGCTAATAATGAGTAGCTGTGTGAATTTCCCACTTTACACCGAAACTCGCTTAGATTGAACAGTGTCGTTAATTTTTACACAAGAATTCTGATACGGCATCTCAACTGATTAAAAATTCTCTTTGTCGAGAAGTGAAATAGAGTTGTTGATTTTCTCGTGAATGAACCTTGATCGCTTATTTGATAAATTTACCTTGCTTTTACTATAAATTATTTGAATATTACGATATTGATATTTCGTTTATCTGCTGTGTTTGAACACGATGTGATTTGTAAAACAAAGTTCTTCCATGAGGTGAAATATTTTATGCTGCTCCGTAATTCAACTGCATATAAATCATTTTACTTTACTGTATACATATTCAAACGTAGCATATTCAGTTTTGGTCTGAAAAACATTGATCTCCACGGTTTGAATGTTAGGAAATCTTTTTTTTCTTCAGAATATCACATTAGTTGGAAATATAAAATCGCTTAAGAGATGAGATTTGTTAGAGATTAATAAATTTACACGGTTATAATTGTAGATTATTCGGATATACTCATAAATTCCAATATATCTCAGTTTACTTTTCAAAAAAAATTGTGGAAAATGGAGAACGGAATGTTTAGATAATTTTGCACACATTCGAACACGATTGCTAAACCATTAGGCGAAATATTCATCATTTTGTAACTAAAGCGAAGCATATAATTCTTATTCAGGAAACTGAGATTGCTAGCTTGAAATAAACATCAATTCCACTGTACTTGATCAAATGCCCAACATAGCAAAACTACCGTCAGTCACACGTACTGACACATTTCGATATTCTGTGATTGTCATCACAGTACGATGACAAACTGACTAGCGATGATCAAACGGCAATGCAAACATACGAATCGCAAGATTAGACATGCGGCTCTCATATCTCGTAATCTCAAATAAATTGTATACTTGACTGGTAGTGTTAGCGGCACAATTGATGTGAATTCACGAATATTAATTCTTTAACCTAAGCTTACAAGCTTAATATAAACACCAATCCCATTGTATATACGTGCGTCAGTAAAAAATAATAATTGAATAATATATTAATGGTAATTCATCCATGCATTACTCGGAGTTCTTTAATAATTTAACGAATTTGGCGCGGACTGGGCGGTCTGAGAATGTATCCAACGCGTCTGCCTGCCACACATTATGTACAAGCTTCAATTATTAACATGCCAATGCTTCTGAATGACCTCTTACTCTGGTGGAGCCATTGTGGCAACGCTTTAGAAATAAAATTTCTACAAGCCACTCGTAAACTGCAATTATGTAACAGATACTACGATACATGGTAAGGTGGAAATTTAATGAATATTTAACCTATTACAAAGTTTTCGATTGCGTGGGCGTTGACAGTAAATATTTAAATCAAGCGCATGAGCTTGATAATAACTACTTATCCCATTTTATACACGTTTGTCAATAAAAATTAAGCCTTCTATAATGTTGCATATACAATTTGGATCACTCGACTGGTTTCGTCCTTACTTGGAGCACTAAGCAATGTCCAAAATTTGTTAAGTGGATGTTGATCGAACCGGGGCACATTATCCAATCTAACAACCTTGTGCATAATACAAACAATTTTGAGATGTGTTTAACTTATTATTTATTTAAAAGGGTCAAAATGAATGTTAATTTTATGTAGCGTGTGGTGGGGCGGCACAGATAAATGATTCACGTATTCCGAAGTAGAGGTACTTGTGTTCAGGTACTGTCCGCGGCATAATTATGGGCAATATTTGAAATGTTCCTAATTAGGACAAAATTGATCTACTGAACGAATTTACTCTTCTACGCGATACAATGCTTATTTTACACTGTTAACTGCATATGTAATGGGAATGGTGTTTCTATTAGTTTCGCAACATTGATTTTTTTTTAAATTGTATCACCGCTAGCGGAATCAATGATTGTTTAATTGTACATCACTTAGGTTACTGGAGAGCCTTTACTCGAGGTGGAATAAATCACGTCAACCCTCATGACATGAAATTTTAGCTAGCCAACCCGAATTCTTCATTATAGAAGAGACACCACGCTACCTGCTGAATTGGTAATTAATTGACCATTTGTACAATTGAACAATAATTGTCTGCGCGGACGACGTTAACAAATATTAAAACAGGGTTTATGAGATTGCAATAGTAATCAATCTCAGGATATGCACGTTTTCAGTATAAATGATGCATTGTATAACTTCGCGAAGGCATTTACACCAGCAGACCGGTATCGTTCTTATTTAGAACACTCTAAGCACCGTGAAAAATGTTGCTATGGACGGGACTCGAACCGAGGCGAAATTTGCTCTGGAATATGTGAATCTTTCCACTGCGAAACCGTGCCGCACCCTGAAAACCAATTTTTAACTATATTCTAATTAATATTTCTGGTTAGCCTCTCCCTCATTTTGAGCTTTTTTAACATCACTCCAGACTTAATAATCTAACAAGCCTCTAAAAATCTTTTAATATAGTGAAATCACAACAAAATGTGAAGAAGTGTTGTTGTATAGGATAATAATGCAATTAAGCAATCATTGTTTGCGCGGGTAGTGGGTAGTAATAACAATAATTTACATCAAGTTTACAAGCTTGATTTAAAAACCAATCCTATTATGTCTACACTTGTCAGTAAAAACTAGGCATTGCATGTGACAGCAAAAGCAAATCCTCCAGTAATTGATTTCTCTCAAATTTGGAACACTTCGAGTACTGTCAGGAATTTTGTCACGGACGAAGCCCGGACAGGGACACATTTTCTTCAGAGTCTGTGAACGTAGGCCATGAGCGTGCCTGCTACTATCTGTTATAGTCTAACTACTGTTTCTAGTTAACATTTATTTCATGTGGAGTCATTGTGCCGTCTCTTTTGATCCAAACTTACAACCAGACAACTCCAATCATTAATTGTAGAAAATTCACCACGTTGCCTGGTGAAGTAGTTTTTTTATTGATTATTATGAATGTTAACCGTCATTGCTTGCGCGGGCGGTTAAAACAATTAGTAAAGTCAATTTTGTGAGCTTAATATAAAATTCAAACACATTATATGTACATTTGCCAGAATAAATTAATCACGGCAAAATGTAGCTAAGGCATTAAACCAGTAGACCAGTTTCATCCTTTCCTTTAAATCAAGTTTTCGGGTTTGAAGTAAACACCAATCCCACTGTAATTAACCAGTCGTCGAACAACATAATGAAACTACCGCCAGCCGCAACGCACTGACGCGTTTCGACCTTCCCATGATCATCATCAGAGTACGCATCGGCAAACGTGGACTATCGAGGATCAAACCTGCGATGTGTGTTCTAAATTAGTCTGTCAACGAAAAATTTTTTTCAGCTCCTTGATCATCCTGTGCATAAACTTCATAAACGCATTGACCGTAAATACATTGAAATATATTAATCATGTTATGTTCGCTGAAAAGTAATGGTAGAACCACCGTTTTATTATGAAAATATATTAATTTCACTTTGGGGACACACATTGAAGTACTTATTCTGCCAAATATTACTTTATCTCAGTGAAGTACGCGGATTCTTAGAATCAATTTTGCGAGCTTAAAGTAAACACCAATCACATTGTATTTAACCGGTCGTCGAACAACATAGCATAAATAATGTCAGTCACACGTACTGACGCGTTTCAAACTAACATGATCATCATCAGAATACGACGGCAATCTGACTTTCGAGGATCAAACCACATTGAATATATATGGAAATCAAATTTAGATATGCGGCTCTCACCTCTAGCAGTCTCGCATACATTGAACTTGACTGGAAATGTCGGCTGCACAATTTCTATGCAGTCACGAACATAAACTGTTTGCAGCTTTCGCCACATATACATATATTGGCAATACAATTTAACAATAATTGATTGCGCGGGTGGTGGTAACAATTCTTTAAATCAAGTTTTCGAGTTTGAAGTAAACACCAATCCCACTGTAATTAACCAGTCGTCGAACAACATAATGAAACTACCGCCAGCCGCAACGCACTGACGCGTTTCGACCTTCCATGATCATCATCAGAGTACGACAGCAAACTGACTATCGAGGATCAAACCGCATTGAATACATATATAAATCAAATTTAAATATGCGGCTCTCACCTCTAGCAGTCTCGCATACATTGAAACTGACTGGAAATGTCGGCTGCACAATTTCTATGCAGTCACAGACCATATATATATATATACATATATATGTGTGTATATATATATATATATATATATATATATATATATATATATATATATATATATAGGAATAATTAAACTATCATTGGTTGCGGTGGTGGACGTAAAAATTCTTTAAATCTAGTTTGTGAAATTTAAGTAAAAACCGATCCCATAGTATTTAACCATATATATGCAATGCGGTTTAATCCTCGCTAGTCAGTTTGCCGTCGTAATCTGATGATGGTTATCGTTGAAACGCATCAGTTCGTGCGTCTGGCGTTATATTTGCAACTTAGTTCGATGACAGGGTAAATACAGCTCGCAAACTTGATTTAAAGAATTGTTACCACAACTCTTGCAATAAATGATTGTTTGAATACGCAGATGCCTCCAGTAAGGGAATTTCACATGATTTGTGCATTTTATATTTCGCTTATATTTTATTATTGCCGGCTGATTCATGTTCGGTAGCACCCAATAATTAATTTGAAATAGTTGGACGTACCTTGGTTTTCAGGTCAAATTTAATTCCGCGATAAGTAAAATTGAGCTGTTTAAACTTGTGGCTGGTTTCTGCATTTCTCTCTGACTATTGCTACCATGAGCCTTTTATGCATGTTATTCTACTAACCAAATCATATGGATCTGTGTATTAGGTGTTGTGCACCTAGTAACAAATTAGTTTAAATATGACCAGACAGATAAACCAAAGACAGCATGAACGGAAAGTATAATCTCATGCACATTCGTGTCGTGCTTACTGGCGACTCATCAGTATGAGCAGGTATTACTCCCTATAACCACTATAAATTTGAGAGAGGAATTTTGTAAAATAGGGAACTGCAATCTCCCACATTCCTCACCCAAATATATAGTGCGTAAATGGCGGAATTGCAGCTCCAATTGATCAGTCGCCAGTAAGCACGACACGAATGTGCATGAGATTATACTTTCCGTTCATACTGTCTTTGATTTATCGTTCTGGCTATATTTGAACTAATTTGTTACCAGTTGAGCAACACCTAATACATGATTGAATACATGTTAGTTCGCCCCCACGAACAGTATCTAAACCAAAATCTATATTTTCCTTGATTTCGTTCTTAATTTTAATTTTAGCATTGTCTACTATCAGTAGCAATGCGTACCGACTAAAAAATCTAGCCTGCCTTTGTCTTAAAGAGTAACGTCAAACGAATGCGATCGCTCATTTTACAATTGATTTATTAAGCAATTATGTTTAGCGCGAATAAAAATTTGCAATTGTATAAAATTTTTGGACTTGACATAAGTATCTAACCTAAATGCTATATGCAAGAGCGTAGAGCATCATAAAAACGCATTAGTTTTACATAGCAGATCACCATCTCATCGAATATGCTGTCGTTCTATGCTTATTCCCTATTGAGAGCAACATTTAAATCAACGTGTATCTGAATGCGGTTTTGAGAAACAATATGACTGGCTTAACAAACGATGGGCCTTAAATTATTTTTCTTTTGATGCATATACGATTTGTGTGCGAAACCGTAAAGCCTACAGTCGATATGAACAAAATGTTATTTGAAATATTTATTGTAATTTTGTGGTATTATCTGAAGTACATATTCCTTGTGATTCATATAACAAATATGTATGATAGTCTCAAGCCAATTAATTGGAGTTTGCACTAAGGATCATGCGTGAGTATTTTGATTTTTAATTTTTGACGTATATTATCAGCATTAAAGTTTCTATAGGAAAGCACCTTTCCCAATTAGCAATTTCTAGCCACAACTGTTAAAAGCTGGCCCTAATACATCCTTTTATGTAGTTTATTATCACGATTTTGTGATTTCTCTCTTAAAGAGATTCGAATGCTATGCGATTTCGCTTTAACAGAACTTCATATTAACTTTCTATTTGGAATCCAATCACTAAAGATTTACTGGAAAATAGAAGTAAATTTAAAGAAGAGAATTATTGCAAAATGAAGGAATGATGTATGGTAATATGAGTAAATCTAGAATATTTTCACAAATATATACACGTCAATTCCATATTTTCGATTGTTATGTCAAGGGATGGGTAAGATAACAGACAGATTGCTTCATCAAGGGGAAGGTAAATTAAATTGTGAATTCGTTATTTTAAAAAAAGTTTATTTTATAAAAAGTTGAGTACTTAGGTGGAAAACCGATTTATATATAATAATATTCTTATAAGTAATACGCAGAGGCTTTTGCTAATATGTGCCGTTGACAATCTTAGTTATTCTCGGCAAATTACAAGGTATCGACCGCATCGACAACAAAACAATTTGATTACTTTTTATTTAAATCAAGTTTGCGAGCTTGAAGTAAACACCAATCCCATTGTATTTAACCAGTCGTCGAACAACATAACAAAACTACCGCCAGACGCAACGCACTGATTACTTAATTACTTGATTACTTAATTAAATGATGCAAAACAAGCAAGTTCTGTGAATTGAATAATTGGTATCACCATCCACACAACCAATGATCTTTTAATTGCATAACTTATATACATGTGGTGAAATCTGAGAAAAGAATATTTAGACATTAATAATTGGCAAAATTATTATCATTAGTTTTGGTCCTGACTTGTTCCTAGATTAAACGAACATTGGTTGCGCGGGTGGTGATAACAATTATTATAATCAAGGTTGCGGTCTTGATATAAACACCTGACCCATTAATTACTTACATATGTCAGTATAAACTAAGAATTGTATAGTGTAGAAAAGGCAATTCATCCAGTAGACCGGTTTCGTCCTTATTGGGAACTCATCAAGTACTGGCCAGAATTTGCCGCGGACAGGATACGAACCTGGGCACGTCTGCTTCGGAATCTGGTGCTCTAACCACTGAGCTATCCTGCCGCACACTACACTACACACAATTTTCAGTTATATACTAACTAATGTAACTTGGTTAGTCAATTTTTCCTTTAGGTGGAGCTCATATGGCATCCATTTAGACCCAAAGTTCCAACTAACCATGCCCAATCTGTCATTACTGAACAGACACCACATTACATGGGGAAATGGTATTGAAATGAACATTTAGATAATTAAACGAACATTGGTTGCGCGGGTGGTGATAACAATTATTATAATCAAGGTTGCGGTCTTGATATAAACACCTGACCCATTAATTACTTACATATGTCAGTATAAACTAAGAATTGTATAGTGTAGAAAAGGCAATTCATCCAGTAGACCGGTTTCGTCCTTATTGGGAACTCATCAAGTACTGGCCAGAATTTGCCGCGGACAGGATACGAACCTGGGCACGTCTGCTTCGGAATCTGGTGCTCTAACCAGTCTACTGGATGAATTGCCTTTTCTACACTATACAATTCTTAGTTTATACTGACATATGTAAGTATTTAATGGGTCAGGTGTTTATATCAAGGCCGCAACCTTGATTATAATAATTGTTCCTAGATTGTGGATGAGATAATTTGGCTTTATTTATAAATTGTTCTTATTTATTAATAGCAATATAGAAGACGTTTCGTAGACTAACAATCCTACCAAATTGCGTCTTATGAAGCTCTTATTTGCGTACAAACACATAGGCATTACTTGTGTTTAATAATCAATGGTAAGCTAGTCGGTTTAGCCCGGGAAGTACTGCGTTGTTTACATACTTATGAAATTTTATATCGGAATTTAATTTTTACATCTATGGGTGAGCTTGCAATCTCTGATTCTGGAGCATAAGTCAATCACGTTGTTCAGCCTTACTGACTACCATAGCATTAACTTTGATGATACTAAATTGATAGGATTGGTATTTACATAATTACATAAGCTGAGCTAGTACAATCGGTTTCATCAGTTGCTGTCATTGTAAGAGCTGTTAACCAATACAACTTTTGAGGAAAAGTAGAATGAGCACAAACGATGATGCTGCGTTCTTAGTTTTACAACAATTTCCTTGCACTTATGTATACTATGCACACCAATAGCTGCGATTTATGCACCAAGTGACGTACAGCTGACAAATTCTAGTTTTTCTGCCATGATCCAATGTGCACTTCTGACGCCCTCGGGATAGCATAGCTCTATTTCCGTTCCATTGTCCATTTATTATTATTTCTTAATTAACTTTATTCTTCACAACAGGAAAGTTATGCGAAATCATTTTTTAAAAGTATTTAATTACTACGTTAAGCGGCTGAAGCCCACGATGGTTTACTTCCTCGTTCATTTCCACGTGAGAAAATTTGATTTTACAATCAAAATTTCTCGTGTATGTTTCTTGTTCATCTTTATAGCTCTATTTCTCAATGTTATCTGAGTAGATATTTCTCTTCAGCCTTGATACACGCCTAACATAATCTCTGATTATTCCTCGTTTATTTGTTTTACTTCCGAGAATGTATATGCCAAAAATCGTTTGGAAATCATTATTTAGGACGAATTGAAGAAATTTATGATTTTACATCAGTGAACCATCACTTTATTATCCTAATGTCATAATTTTATGCGTATAAAGAAGGGCAATTTTCTGATATGCATGTAACGTTTATTGTCAGTACAGTTCTTTATCACCGTTTTTATCCTAATTTTCTATCCGCAGTTTTTACAAAACGAATTAAAAAATCGTTGACTACTCGAGTGTCTAAAAAAGCTGATGTATGTTTATATATCAGAACAGCTGATAAGCATAAATTTTATGAATAAGCACTTTATAAATGAACAGTTAAACATTATTTATTAATAAACAGGTTGTAACTGTTTTGTGCTCTTTCAGGTAAGACAGGCAAATTACTGAAAATGCCAAAACAAGATCATTTTAGGAAAGGCAAACCTGGCAAAGTGGAGACCGCTTCCAACGTTGCCAAACACATTGCTTATAAAAGCCAAACATCAAACCATGCAAATTTCAAGACGTTTTTGATGTAATACACTGGAATAATTTCTGTATTACAAAAGCATTCATTTGTAGCATTCTTCTTCCGCATTTCGATGAACAAAATAAAAGTGTACATTAAATGAATATGAACTGGTTAATTGTTCACGAGTGTGTGCCTCTGCATATTTATTGTTTGTTTCTAGTTCGTTAATGCATGACGGTTGCACTTATTCCAACTTAATCCATTTTGATCTTTCAAAATTTCCATATAAAGTACAAAATATTGCAGTTTTAATTGTGTTGAGTTCTGGCGACAATAATATTTCTTAATAAGGTGTTGTCTAAACCTGATGTAGGATGAAGTTGTGCTTCAATAAACAGTGTCTATTAATAAATACTTTTTCTGTGGAATAAAAATAGTTGAACTCTAAATTTTACATAATGCAAATTAATATCCAAAAATATTTTACCTGCTGCGATATATGACACATGGTGGAAAAGTTTTGCTCTAAAATTACTACTGTGCTGTAATCTACAGACCAGCTATGAATACATTTAGTGCTCTAATATTATATTTACTTTTATATCCAATTATTATGATTTACTGTCAGTAAATGCGTCATTTATATAGATTATTAATTTACTATTTATAATTCTCATCATCGTTTATTCTGTTTCCCGCTTCGTGATAATTGCAAATTCGTAATACATTATTACTGTAAAATTATATTGCTTCTATCTAATATTGAACCTATTCTCGTATTACTTTGATTAGTAGATATCGTCTAATAACCGAATGTATATATTTTAGAATATATTCATTCGATTAAAAGTAATACTTGTTCATTGAGACACTTTTTATAATCATCTTTTTAGGCGCCTTTCAAAATTGATGCTTCAGAGGAAGCAAAAGTGACCTTGGATTTTGAAAAGCACTTATAAAAACTAGCGGCCAAAAGGGCCTAGAAAAGTAGGATCGAAGACGTTGCCAAAAATATCATGATTAGAGATTTAATTGGCATGAAATATGGTATTCAGTTCACTTTCGAGTGCGAAATAGATATCTAAATTGCTTTTTGAAGCATCTTGCGAATTTAGACTATTAGATCATTAAATCAATTTTAAGCCGGGAAATTGATACAAAACTTCTTGCTCAATCTCAAACTGGGATATTTTTTACAAGGCAGATGCTCACATGGTTTCGGCGATGAACTAATTAAGAGATGCACATTTTATACGATGTGCACTGGTTAGAATTTTAATGGCAGTTCTGGCTACCAATTATATATAAGCTGCCAACATTAATGTTTATATGATACAATAACACGTTTGTCTGGTTTGACTGTTCTTGATTTTATTAAAAAATGTACATCCGCCCGGTTTATGGTGTGATTTTTTATAAGAAATATGTACCGCTATTTCGGCAAATGTCTCTACGCTGCCACCTTTTTGTTGTCTATTATGCTCTTGGATTTGTCTTTAAGGCAAAAGCTTTTCGCAGGAACAAACTCTGCTGGCGGCCTAAATTTATTTTCATGAAGGAATGATAACACGGGCCAATTTCACGAGTGATTGCTCTGGTTAACATTTCAACCACCCACCAACCATAAATTATTGATAATTTCACATTAAAAAAACAAGTTTGCGTGTTTGTCATTTCTCTATTTTTGTCAAGATATATCAATCAGTTCGATAAAATCTAAGTATCTCTTCATCAATCATTTACTGCATGTGCATTTTTAATTTAAATTGTCTAGTTGTTGAAATATATTTCATTGTATTTTTTCGGAAACTTAAAACAAAAGAGAGTACACATCCGGTTAACACGTAGATAAGAAGTAAAAATTGTAAGTATTTAATATAACCATTAATACTTACGCGATTGGTGAAAAATCCTATTTAAATCACGCTTCAGATTTTGAATAAACATCAGTCATACTTTATCTAATCAATCGCAGAACAAAGCCAGAATACCATCAGCATGTGTGACCGACAATAGAATTTTTACAAACATAGTCTGATTAACAGAACGATCATCACAGCACAAAAATAGATCTGAAAACAAAGCTTAGTTTAACGCTTTCCGGAATTCAATTATTTATAACTTTGCAAGATTGAAGGCTATTCCGACCCTGTGATCCATTTAAAGTGTGTATTCTGATGGTATGCTTTAATGAGGTAACTAATTACTAAGAGATAAAGTCAGTCTTATCATTATTAATCTAGCAGAGCTTTTGCCACAAGAAACAGGCCAAATCTGCTTGTCTCTCCTGTTATGCAGAATACTGATAACAGAATAAGACAAAGGAACAATGACTGTACAGAGATATTCGCTTATTTGTTGGTTTTAAATGAGTTCATTAAAGAAATGGCCTCTACTGTTCGATATTTATTGCAGAACTAAAGAAATAAAATAAATTGCTTTGCATAAAATGGACCATCATTTGTTTCGCGTTCGCATACTAACCGAACAAAAGAATATTTATTGCTTCTCTTAGGTAATAACCTTATTGATGGCTATATCTTTTTTAAATTTTGCTTCAATAATTCACTATTGTTATTCGCTTTTTTCTTAATTTAATTCCTGTCATTTCCTAATAAAACAAGGAAACGGAATGCTCAACTTCGTGGAATACAATAGACGATTTAGAACAAAAGACGATCAACTCGACAGACTTGATTTTGGACGAGAAAGTCAACCTTTGCCTGTCCAACTTGTATGCTCCTTATGTGCAAACTGGTAGGATTTGGTCAACTTTTGATATTTAATTTAATTTTTAACTGCCTTTTTCGTCAATAAATGAATATCTAGATTGTTTTGTAAAACATTTTGCGCAGTTTGATTAACAAATCAATAATCAACATGGCTGAAGCACAAGTATTAAATAAGGTAATTGTTTCCAGCTCAGACTTAAACTGGAAAATATTCGAAAAGATACATGCTATCAATGTGCCGGTAGTCTACAAGTTAAGGAATCCCTTACTAGGGGGCGCGCTACTGGTTAGAGCCATTTTGGCTGTTCTGCCCACTACTGACGACCTGTCAAGTGAAGTTGTGGTCGAGTACAGAAATTTTTGATAAGACAAATCAATACATAAAAATAATACAGGCGTACATGTGCCGTGCCTAATTTTTATGAGAATGTGAATAGTTCTACTGCAATCTATTGCCTAGATACTTTGTTCCAAATTAATTGTTTAACCATCAAATCCTTACAAAGTACGACTCTGGCGCTCCTAGACGTATACAAAATCCACAGTCGTGACTGTCTTCCTATTGGCATTCTCGGCGTATTCTACAGCGTTTTGCAGAACGTTCTCCAGAAATACCTTCAGAACACGTCCAATCTCCTCTTAGATAAGATCGGAAATACGTTTCATTCGAACGCGACGGACCAAACAGCCAATAGCAGGTTTCGTTATTTTATGCTTGGTGTCAAAAATAACCTTTGGTTGACGAATAGCGCCATCCTTGTCAAATTCTTTTCCATCTTTCCAACTTCCAGACACTTTAGTGTTAGCTCGTTTAGGTCTGCTAGCACTATAATATCTGATCATTTTAAAAATGTCAAAAGTTTGGGAAAGAGTAGAGCTACTCTTCATCCTAAATTTATTTTTAGCAAAATGCTGGAAATAACGGAGCCAACTATCAGATGTTTGACTCGTCACTCTAAGGCCCAACGAACTTTTCATCTTATCTATTAAGTTAAGTTCTGAATCCGTTTCCGGAAAACGTTACTCGCGATGCAGTAAATAAAAGAGTTACCTCAAAAGTTTTCTTTCTTAAAACATCTAAATCAAAACCAGCAAAACGATTTTTTAATGTTTGACTAAATCATTCCCAGTCAGATTGTAAAGCACATTTTTCCACAAACTTAAACAGTTGGCAAATATAAAATTATTGGCGGAAAAATGAAAAAAAGAGAAGGTTATTCAACAGTCAACGTAAGTAAATCAAAACAACAACAAAAACACCAGAAAGAACAACCATGATAATAACATCATCAGAAACATCAGCAACTACAATTAACATTTCACATAATTATTAAGCAAAAAAATCACCACCTATATAGGCAATACAATATAATAATAATTGATTGCGCGGGTAGTGGTAACAATTCTTTAGATCAAGTTTGCGAGCTTGAAGTAAACACCAATCCCATTGTATTTAACCAGTCGTCGAACAACATCACAAAACTACCGCCAGCCGCAACGCACTGACGCGTTTCGTCCTTCCATGATCATCATCAGAGTACGACGGCAAACTGACTATCGAGGATCAAACCGCATTGAATATATATGGAAATCAAATTTAGATTTGCGGCTCTCACCTCTAGCAGTCTCGCATACATTGAACTTGACTGGAAATGTCGAAACGCATCAGTGCGTTGCGTCTGGCGGTAGTTTTGTGATGTTGTTCGACGACTGGTTAAATACAATGGGATTGGTGCTTACTTCAAGCTCGCAAACTTGATTTAAAGAAAATCAACACCTATATAGGAAGCCCATCAATTTGTGTTTCCCGTCCACGAGATCTGCGACATAAATACGCATTATGTCTATAGTTAAAGGAAGATTGGCGCTGCAAATAACGAACGTTAATGATGCAGTGAGAAAATCATTAAAATATGTATGTGATTAACAGGGTTTCCGACCTACAAGTAAGTCCATAAATGACCAAAATTGTACGTAATATTCACCAGGAATGCCAAGTTTGGATCGTAGTACCGGCTTCCAATATTGAGTTGCTAATTAGGACGATTGTAAAACCTACTCAATATATATATTTTTAAATAAATATATATAATATATAAAGTATCTGTAAATAATACAAAAAAGTCTTTTCTAAAACCTAGGCTAAATTTCACGAAAATAGAGAATATTAACCAATTATAAGCATCTGCTACTACAGAAAAATCCTATACTCTAATCACGATCGTCATCATTTATTGTATTTCGTGGTAACCATGACGCCATTCAATAAGAAATATAAATTATTATTATTATAATCAAGGTTGCGGTCTTGATATAAACACCTGACCCATTAATTACTTACATATGTCAGTATAAACTAAGAATTGTATAGTGTAGAAAAGGCAATTCATCCAGTAGACTGGTTTCGTCCTTATTGGGAACTCATCATGTACTGGCCAGAATTTGCCGCGGACAGGGACAGTACATGATGAGTTCCCAATAAGGATGAAGCCGGTCTACTGGATGAATTGCCTTTTCTACACTATACAATTCTTAGTTTATACTGACATATGTAAGTAATAAATGAGCCAGGTGTTTATATCAAGACCGCAACCTTGATTATAATAATTGTTATCACCACCCACGCAACCAATGTTCGTTTAATTGTATAAATATTAATGTTTTATATTACTTTTGCTGAGAAATTTTGTAGCTAATACCGATCAAGGCCAAAGTATAAGGATTTGCTGGAATAGCAGATGTCCAAAGCTGTTTGTTATTCTCAATTTCGGTGAAATTTTCAAAATCATATGGCTGGCTCCCTTAACAGGTATGGTAAAATGTATATGTATTAATTAGGCTATGAAGTCGTACGAACACGCGACTCATTGATTCGAATTTTCCGTTCATGTTGAATTTGGTAGATTCTTTTGGTCCTCTGTAGACTTATGTGTTACTAGACAAGCCCTGTTGCTGATTTCCTTATTAAGAATGCTAAATTTTACGTATAGTATGTTTGCTTTAGAGTCGCATTAATGAAGAATTTTTTGAATTTGACAATTCATACTTGAATACACATACGTATGTTTATTTGTGCCGTCCAACTATCCGACATTTATATATAAATAATACAAATATATAATTGGTATAATGTATATTACCGGCACCCACGGAAGTGTCTCTTGTAAGTGCAAATCAAATGTGCACTCCAGGTTATACCTTTCGTTAATCGTGACTTCAGTATAACCTTCTAGTCCTATTTGAATTAATTTGTCATTAGGTACGTAATTGAATATTTCTTAATTCTCTGCAACAAGGAATATATTAATAGAAATAATGACATGACAGTATGCTCTTAGGTTATCGACTATAGAATTTTGTAGGGCGTGATTCAAAGGAATCGGTCCTTCGTTAAAAATTAGAAAAATTGCAACAAGAAAATATTTTTTCATTACCAGTATTTAGTATCTAGTTTGATAGCAAAGTAAATCGACATAATGCTTTATTGAAATATGCTTCGCGGTAAATTGTAATATTTGCAAGGTTTCATTTGATTTTGCAATGTACTGTGGAAATCGAATCACGGTTATTATAATGCATCAACAATCAATTTTTTGCATGTATCTAGAATACTAATATTTTTGATACAGAAGTATTTGTTAAAATTCTTGGTTTTGATTTCAATTTCTAGTAAACTGCGCGTTTTATGGAAGCAGGATTATCTTGTATGGTCCTAGACTTGGCGTGAACCATATAAAACCAATCAAGATCTTCTTTCATAGAGCGGTGAGTTCATATTATATATTTTATATCATTCTAAAGACATAAATGTACAATATCAATGGAAAATGGATGACAATAAAGGTTCATTAGCTCAACACTTGGTTGCCTTGATAAGAAGAATTCCATAATTACATGATTTCAAACTAAACACTGGGTGGTTTTTAGTCACCTTTACCACAAGCAAACGATTATTGCAAAATTGTACGGATATTTAGATGTGGAATAATGCTTATTAAAACATGAGAAGATCGATTTTAAGGCAAAAACTGTCAAATTAATTGAAAGGATAGTAACGGCTCTCGTTACAATGGATTTGAGGCAAAAGCGATTGTCCACGAAATTTTGATTAAGTCATACGTGTAATCTCTCGTCTTGTCAAAGTATAAATCTACCAAACAGCATGTGGTGTTATACAATCAGTGCTTGCACGTGTAGCGAAAAAAATGGTGGAATCGAGACAAGCACCAAGCTAAATCCCATAGTCAATACCAACACTTAATTTAAATAATTTATTTTAGTACATATAACTGACAGTAGCTTTGCTATTTTGAGCTACTGGTTGAAATACAGGGTTGGTGTTTGTCTTCAATTTGCAAGCCTCATTCAAATAATTCATGCGTCTATCAGGTTGGCATTGTATCTAATAAAAATGTCTTTCAATGGTTTACTATAAGACAATTGAAATTTAGTAAATTCAAATTATTTACAATTTGCATACGCTTAAAACTATTTTGGCATAAACAACAGCCAATGCGCCTACCGTTTTAAACATACATATTGAGTTTTAATTTATTTTCTAAAATAATGCTATTTTTCCCATATGGAATTTAAAATAAATACGAAAAATGATGTCTATAATACTTCTTTAATTAAAAAGGGTAATAGTGTTCATAATGGAAAGAGTACTGTATATTGCATGATATAAACAATAATTGATTGCGCGGGTGGTGGTAATAATTCTTTAAATCAAGTTTGCGAGCTTGAAATTAACACTAATCACATTGTATTTAACCAGTCATCGAACAACATAACAAAATTACCGCCAGCCGCAACGCACTGACGCGTTTCGACCTTCCTTGATCATCATCAGAGTACGACGGCAAACTGACTATCGAGGATCAAACCGCACTGAATATATAGGAAATCAAATTTAGATATGCGGCTCTCACCTCTATCAGTCTTGCATACATTGAACTTGACTGTAAATGTCGGCTGCACAATTTCTATGCAGTCACGAACATTAACTGTTTGCAGCTTTCGCCACATATACATATATAGGCAATACAATTTAACAATAATTGATTGCGCGGGTGGTGGTAACAATTCTTTAAATCAAGTTTGCGAGCTTGAAGTAAACACCAGTCCCATTGTATTTAACCAGTCGTCGAACAACATAACAAAACTTCCGCCAGCCGCAACGCACTGACGCGTTTCGACCTTCCATGATCATCATCAGAGTACGACGGCAAACTGACTAGCGAGGATCAAACCGCATTGAATATATATGGAAATCAAATTTAGATATGCGGATCTCACCTCTAGCAGTCTCGAATACATTGACCTTGACTGGAAATGTCGGCTGCACAATTTCTATGCTGTCAGGAATATTAACTGATTGCAGATTTCGTCACATATTTATAGAGATAATACAATAAAACAACCAATGATTTCGTGGGTGATGCCAACAGTTCTTTAAATAAAGTTTGCGAGAATGAGATAAACCGAAATCTCATTGTTTTTAACAAGTCGTCGAAGAACATTGCAAAACTACCGTCAGTCACACGTACTGCCGAGTTCCGACCATTCACGATCATCATTAGGGTCCGTGTAATGTGGAGCATGGGTGAATGAGTGCAAGACTCTTAGACACGTATGCTTCGGTTCGAACGGTCATTGCGCCCAATGCTGGTTAATATTTGACGAATTTCCAATAATGGCGCAATAAGTCTACTTGCAATTTTTAGTTTATACCGAAAGCATGTAAATATACAGTGTCGACCGTTTGGAACCGAAATGAAATTGTGGATTTTTTCGAAAAGACTTATTCATTTTGTTTTTTTTGTGGCATCAAGTGCTTTCTTGCATTAACAAATCTGTAAGATTTAATGAATCATAAGTTTGTGAATTAAGATTTTTCTATTTTTTTCAGAATTTTTGTGTATTCATTTCCAGTCCCATCTTTAGGGTTGACATCATACTCACAGAATAAAACTTATGGCAAGTGATTCTTCTGTGATTATGGTGTAAATTTTGAAGATGGGATTGGAAATGAAATCCCGAAAATTCGGAAAAAAATCGGAAAATCTTAATTCACAAATGTTTTAAATTTAAAATTTGATTGCGGTGTGCCAGCTCCATATTTTCCAATGCCGCGTTTTGCGTACGCGGGTAGTAGCTTTGCACGGACAGTTTCAAAAAGATCCGATTGATCACAATTTCCAATTTCGTTTTGTCTTCGATCGGGTTGAGTTTGTATTCGTCCCAATGGAAATGCGGTTCTATTACATGTGTGTTTACTGGCAACGTTTCTGAACGAAATTCCCCGTTCCGTCATCAGGCCAATTTGTCTACTTATATCCATAGCAAATGACATTTGCTTACATCTGCTATTATGAGTAATGTGCTGCGGATATAGGTAGAAAAATTGGCCTGATGATGGAACGGGGAATTTTGTTCAGAAACGTTGCCAGTAAACGAAAATTTGATAGAACCACATTTCCATTGAGACGAATACAAACTCAGCCCAATCGAAGAAAAAACGAAATTGGAAATTGTGATCAATCAGATCTTTGTGAAACTGTCCGTGCAAAGCTACTGCCCGCGTACGCAAAACGAGGCATTGGAAAAAGCAGTTTAAGGACGGCTTCAGAATCAGGGGACCAATGAGAACCCATCAATCAAATAAAAACAAGCTGTGCACCAGGAAATGTAAACAAGGTTTTACCGACCTACGAGTGCTATCAATTGTCTCGAAACCGTCAATTGTGGTATCAGCTCGAACGACGAAATCACTGGGCAAACGCAATTTCCTTTTAAGGAATATATGTAAACGCAGTCATTGGTTTCTTATATGGACATTCATTGAAAAAGTTTATAAGCACGGATGTTAAAAAATGCTTCAAGTATAACATAAAAGCCACTATATTAAATTAATGTATAGGAATTATCACGTGTTCTTGGATAATTTTGTGCGTATATATAATAAAATCTGACCATTTTAATTTAATGTATTTACATATTTTCTTTTATAAAAACTATACAGAAAAATATGAATAAGGCTTAGAAAAAACAACATTTGGATAATGTTTTATCTACATATTTTATCTATGTATAATTTATTTTTAGTTCCTTCAATGTTGTATAAGTTTTCGGCATTAACTAATTTTTAATTATCTAAATAGGATTTCAAGATTAACATTGTACAATATGACACTAGGTAATCGGAGATCATGAGCTATATAAAATTAGATTATCAAAGTTGATTATTAAAACAATTCCCATTCTTGTATCTTTTTTTACCCAAATGCGTTGATGAAACTTCACTAAGACTTGCGGAAGCCGTATAAAAATTACTTTTAGAAATAGTTAAGAATAAGAAACATTGTTGTTTTATGCTTTAAAATTCTTACCATACTCTAGGAAAAGAGACAAAGCGATTTGTAATGAAACAGTGGAATAAAAATATCTCGTTTCCCATTTCTTACTACAAGTTAATCTTTTAGTTTAGCGTTGAAATACCATTCTTAAGTGATACGGTTATTCAACAATACGTTAGTTTGATTATTTGCCGATTTTAGAGTCAGTGGAATACTTATTTCCCAATAAGGAAGAAACCGGTCAGCTGGGCGAATTTCACGTTATACCTTGTACAATGCTTAGTTTGTACTGACAAATGTATGTTTATACTGAGATCGATGTTTACACCAAAATCGTGACCTTGATTTAAATAATTGTTATCACCGCCCGCGCAATCAATTTTCATTTACCTACAGGCGAACCGATGCTCTGTTCAAATGGTTACATTTATGCCTTTTGGCTATCTCACATTTGAAACTTATCATTGAAATTAAAGTTGTTAAGTTCTCTTCTTGGAATAGATGATTATTTGTAAATTTTCGACAAAAACTGTAAATTTATAGATATTATGTGTTATTCTAACCAGGAGCGAACACACATGCAAGCGTACACAAAGTAACATCTTAACGCTCGATGTCCACTTCCTTTGTTTGTTTGGTTTCAGTGAGGTAATTCACAATGATAGAAACGCCTTAATTATGCGTATTACGTTTTTAATCTAGTATTGACAGTGCTACTTTTTATCTTTTCTGCAATGTATTAGCGAATAAATCCATTTGGTGAGATGTATATTAGCAATGTAAACTGAGCATGGCATAGACTAGGAAAAATTAATTCTAATTGACTTGTGTCATCTATATTTGACATTCAGTAGTAGTAAAAGTCAGAATTGCAGTGGCTGGGGAACGCACCCACGGAAGCAGGTTATTTCGCACCTGTCTTGTAAAACCATCAAATTTATAGCTATAATCGTGAGAGGTAACCTGAAGGAATTATGCGACTATTTCTTTGGTGTTGCTTATCTAGTAAAAAATTAGTTCAAATAGGATTACAATGATAAACCAAAGTCAGCATGATCAAAAAGTATGATTTCATGTGCACATTTGTTTTCTGCTTACTGGCCACTCATCAATATAAACTGGTATTACCCCATTTTATATTTGGGTTAAAAGTAAGGGACAATTGGACGGTACATTTTCCTATACGAATGTGTAAACCTACAGTAGTAGAGCTAACTTCATATAAAAATTTCGACAATGCGACTTCAAAGCCAACTCATTATGTTTGATATAAACCGAGCCTGTAAAGAGCACCAACACAATGGCTGTTGTTAAACGAACATTGGCTATGCGGGCGGTGATAACAATTACTATAATCCAAATTGAGATCTTGACATTTGTCAGTATAAACTAAGAAATGTTTAGTGTATAAGAGGCAATTTATCCAGTAGACCGGATTCGTCTTTATTGGGAACTCATAACGTACCGGCAAGAATTTGCCTCGGACAGGACTCGAACCCGAGCACGTATGCTTCGGAATCGGGTGCTCTAACCACTGAGTCACCCTGCCGCATGCTACACGCAATTATCAGTAACATACCATTTAATATAACTCGGTTAGTCTTCTTTCTTTTAGGTAGAGCTCATATGGCATCCATTTTGACCCAAAGTTCCAACTAACCATCCAAAATCTGTCATTATTGAACAGACACCACACTAAATGGGGAAGTGGTATTGAAATGAATATTTATTTAATTAAATGAACATTGGTTTCGCGGGCAGTGATAACAATTACTGTAATCAAGTTTGCGATTTTGATATAAGCACCTGACTCATTATTTACTTAGTTATGTCAGTATGAACTAAGAATTGTATAGTATAGAACAGGCAATTCATCCAGTAGATCGGTTTCGTCCTTATTGGGAATTCATCACGTAATGGCCAGAATTTGTGGTGAACAGGGCTCGAACCTGGGCACACCAGTGCGACACGGTGTCGCAATGGTTAGAGCATCCGATTCCGAGGCAGAAGTGCCCAGGTTCGAGCCCTGTCCACGGCCAATTCCGACCAGTATGTGATGAGTTCACAGTAAAGACGAAACCGGTCTACTGAATGAATTTCTTTTTCTACACTATACAATTCTTAATTTATACTTACAAATGAAAGAAATTGATGTGTCAGGTGTAAGTACCTGATACCAACACTATAGTTGCCAAATAGGTATATGACACCAACACTAGGATTGCCGAATCGATACATGGAACGACTGGCCAAAGCTGATATATAAACTGCAAATTGCATGAAATACGTGGCTTCGGTGGTAAAGACCATCACTTGAATGCTTCTGAATTAAATGTTTTCGTGTTAAATTCCCTATCGGAACAATTCTGGGTAATACCATATAGGGACAAAACCAGTATATATATTTCTTTATGCAATGCTTATTTTATACCAAAAGCACCTACATATAATTAAATCTTTGAATAATGCAATTTTGTGTAAGTGGCTTTGTATCATCTTGCAAAAACAGGTAAGATCTAGCGAATTCGAGATTGTTGTATTTTTAAAATACTCCGATGATCAACCTGAAAGCAAAGTGAAAAAAAGCGTAAGCTAGTATGCAATTGAAAACTACATGCTGTGCTCGGCTTATCAGGTGTAGAATTTGAATTTCATAATTCTGCACCAGGTGCATCCTGGTGAGATCTACGGCATAAAAATTTTGGCCACATGTGAAGAATACACATTCGGACGTATACGGTATTTTAATTATACATATTTGATTATATATGTATTCCACATCGGCTCGTCGTGAATACGCATTTTTGAAATACTAATTTTTTCAGCTTCGGCAATTTGTTAAAAAAGCATAACTTGAATGAATATAGTAAAACGCCCCGGCTTCAAGTAAATGCCGTACGACGTTACAAAGCAGTGAGGTGCGAAGACAGCTGAGATTTAGCACTAATGGTGGCCCTTATTAGGACCGGAATTGCTTTCTCCGGAAAATGCGGAGAAAGTTAGATCAAACGTGATTACTGACTAGAATTGTAAATGCACCGTGCTTATATACTATTGAAATCGAAAGCTCGCCCGCCATTGGTTAGCGGCAAATTTCGCTAGTTTTAATTAGTGCCGTGTAAATTAAATTTGAATTTAATTTATGTAGTACACCGGTTTTGAGCTTATTGGGAACTCTTCAAGTTTATTTGTTTTGAGAATTGGCCGCGCATGGGACTTGAAACGATGAACATTTTCTTTGGAATCTGTGACTGTCCATTATACCACCTGTGCCGCATATTTAAATGAATTTGAAGTCATATACCTACTTGTTTTTGGTTAGCCTTTCCAACAAGTGATGTAGACAACAAGGAAAATTAAAAAAATGAATTACTAATTAAGTAAAATGCATTTTATTAACCATGTATTAATGAATTTCCATTTGATTGAATTGGGAAATACTAGTAGGGCTTCTAGTTTCATATATATATATATATATATATATATATATATATATATATATATATATATATAATATGAAGTATCGTACGTGTGCTTTGCGAAATTGTGTTATTGACCCATGATTGAATAAGTGTGTGTCTGTGTGAAAACGGGGAAATTCTTATTTTATAGTTAAGAAATGCCTGTGATCTGGCTATTTTCTATCGATAAATTATGCGCAGTTTAGGCTTTAGCTTTCGTTCCTATTGAATACACGAATGGTGATGTTTTAGGCCGTTCCTGTACTGTGATGATCTGTCCTCTTGTTAACAACGTAGGATATATCGATGGCAGTATTGATAGCGCTTTCATTTGTACATGTCTGTGTGCTGACAATATCAGCTAGGATGTCATTTTTACAGCAGCTTTTACCTCCAAATGTGGTCAGATTCCGAGCTTGAAGTAAACAACAGTCGCATTGTATTTAACCAGTCGTCGAACAACATAACAAAACTACCACCAGCCGCAACGCACTGACGCATTTTGACCTTCCATGATCATCATCAGAGTTCGACGGCAAACTGACTATCGAGGATCTAACCGCAGTGAATATATATGGAAATCAAATTTATATTTAGTCAGTTTGCCGTCGTAATCTGATAATGATCATGGAGGGTCGAAACGCGTCAGTGCGTTGCGGCTGGCGGTCGTTTTGTTATATTGTTTGACGACTGGTTAAATATAATGTGATTGGTGTTTACTTCAAGCTAGCAAACTTGATTTAAAGAATTGTTACCACCACCTGCTCAATCAATTATTGTTAAAAATTATTGCCTATCTATGTATATGTGGCAAAAGCTGCAAACAGTTAATGTTCGTGACTGCATAGAAATTGTGCAGCTGACATTTACAGTCAAGTTCAATATATGCGAGACTGCTAGATGTGAGAGCCGCATATCTAAATTTGATTTCCATATATCATGCGGTTTGATCCTCGATAGTCAGTTTGCCGTCGTACTCTGATGATGATCGAGGAAGGTCGAAACGCGTCAGTGAGTTGCGGCTGGCGGTAGTATTGTTATGTTGTTCGACGATTGGTTAAATAAAATGGGATTGGTGTTTAATACAAACTCGCAAACTTGATTTAAAGAACTGTTACCACCACCCGCGCAATCAATTATTGTTTAATTAAGGTCAGTTTGGTTGAAACTTTTATGATCCAGATATAAGGACTCGTCGGGTTTTGCCGAATACACGAATATTTTAGATCATTTGACGATTTGTAACCAATCGAATAAAATGAAGTGCTTGGAAAACCTTTGTAAAATAAAGTAGCGTGCGTGCCTTTCGTTATAGAGGGTTTCGCATATGCGTAGGAATTATTGCGAATTGGCTCTATGGGGAATAAAGAAATATTAAAATTTGACAGTGCGTCTCGTTTTGAAAATTTACTCCTGATTTTGTGTTTTTTCCTACATCGCTAGGATGTTGCATAACGATTTTTGTGGTAAACTTTATTGGATTCAGCTGTTCAACTGTTTTTGGTACATTGAATATATGATTCTCAGCTCGTAAATTCACGCGATACAGTAGAGACCAATTAAAATTAAAAATGAATAAAAGTCTTTTCTAAATTTATTTTAGTTTTCACCAAAAGTATGCACTCTCAATTTTTGGATGAAGTTTTATTCTAAAACGAAAATGTACATTGTCAATATTAATAAGAGCAGCATCATCATTTTACCTGCAAGAAAAATCTAAGACAAATGAGTTTAGGCTAAATTTCTGGATCAAATTAGGTTCCTCAAATCGTGTGATGCTAAAATGAATCTTTCAGCACTACTGAAGTATAACCAAATGCGAACTAACCAGCTAATAGATCATATGCTTCATTTTAAAACCGACTACTTTTATCACAACGCATAGCCGCAGAAACAGTAAGTAATTGGCTTGGACATCAAATGGAATTGACAGTTACGAGACAATTGATGGCAATCGTAGGTCGGTTAAACCTTGATTCCTTCACATCCCTAGTGGCATAGCTTGTTTTTTTATTGATTAATGGGTTCTCACTGGTTTCGTGACTCTAAAGCCCCGACAATTTGCTAAAAATTGGCAAATTCTCTTTCACAATCATTTCCGGGAAAGCAGTGTAAGGATGGTTTTTGAGTCACGGTGCCAGAGAGAACCCATCAATCAATTAAAAAATCACCTGGAAATGTGAGCGAATCAATAGTTTACCGACCTACGTGTGTTATCAATTGTCCCGCAATTGTAAATTGTGATATCAACTCGAAATATATCAGCATTAAGCAAACGCGTAATGCATCAAATCAAATGGAATTGTTGATTGCAATTAGTTCAGTGTTTTTACACAAAACGTGCAGCGCTAAAGAAGATAATGAAGAAAAATTAAATAGAATACTTGACAATGAACAATTTCGACTGTTAAATGCTATACTATTTCTTATGCTTCTATTCAAATAACTAACTGTGACAGTAAAAATGTCTGACTTGATGATTTACCATTGTTTACTAAATTGACACTATAAAAAAAACGACAGTTTATAGCCGACAATTCAACTGTGTAGCAAAGGAAGACCGAATTGTACATCCAATTGCAATTATTTTCATGTGCCACATTGAACAAACGAACATGAAAACTATCATTGAGCAGCGTAACTTCGGTGTGCCGCACATTCTAGCCGCTCTTTTACCGACCGTTGTTTATTGCTTATGGCAATGTATGATGTTATCAACTACATTAGAATTCGTATCTTCGGGTCTCTGTTGAATTTAATCTCACGAATTTTAAATCCCACGAAAAATTTACTCCTAATTAGTTTTGAATTTAACTTTATTTACTCGGCACGGTTTGAATATTTATTCATCACTTGTTTATTAGACAACTGAGAAGTCACTACAGTTTTAATTACTCGAACAAATATTTCGGTTTCCGCGTCTCCTTTAAAGTGTACGCTGATATATTTTGCCTATTGGTTGCTTTTTTGCCGATGTTTGTACTTCATGCTATAACAAACCTTTGTGGATACCCGTTTTTTAATAAATTTGTGTTGAGCACCATCAATTTTTGTCGATAAATTTCTTCGGAACAACTTTTCCTTACTCTTTAGGATAGACCGCGTATCAAATTTCTCCTTTGCGAAATTAAGGCAGCACATTAGTAATGGATGTACTGTCATGTCTATGACTGCTTTTGGTATATTTTTGTTTCTATAATATCATCTACGCCAAGGAAAGACAGTGCGTTAAACTGGGTGTTTTCGAGCTCGCAAGTAAACCGAATATGATGGTCCACGTTGTTAAAATCTTGGACAGTATCATTTTTTTTCAACATCTTCATTTAGGATAATTAAAATGTAATTAGCATACCTAAGGTATGCATGGCAGCATTTTTGAATAATTGTTTCTTTTCTTGATGCTTCCAGATAGGATATGTAGGCATAAAGTAGTAAACTTCCTGATGTACCACCCATCGCAACTCCATTGACTCGCGTGAACTATGGACTATTGTAGGTGAATTGCACGTCTTTAGTGCTCATATTGAGGAGAGTTCTTACACGAATTTTAATGATTACTATCGATGGGTTTGTTAACCAAGAAGCTTGCGAATAGGTTTCTGATGCCAAGTGGTAGAATCTTCGTATTCTTGGCATTGTGCAAATTTACTTTGATTACTTACAAATGCATGTACTTAATAAGACAGGTGTTTATATCAAGTTCGCAATCTTGATCATTCTAAATGTTATCATCGCCCGCGCAGACAATGTTCGTTAAATTATATAACAAACAAAAATGTTTGAAATTTCAATTTTACCTATCTTTAGAATCGTTTTTAGTTCACCCGTTAGGGCTGATTTTTAGCGCAATAAGTTTTTGTGGTTGAATATTGTTGACCATAAATACTGACCGCGCCTGTGCCAATTGACTTTTCTTCTCAAAAAAACGTATGACGTTATCAATTCTGATAGAATACGTACCATCTGCATTTTTTGAATTGCTGCACTTACACCTTGAATGGTACATCATGTTTAATCACAACAGTCTCTAAACCTGTTTCACTAACACGTCGTAGCTTGAACTTCTGTTCCGCATAATGATTATTGCTCACTTGATATGTGCAATCACTTATATTTGTAAGAACAATGCTTTCTGTGCATATATTTTTCTGTAATTAAATCTATTTGAAATTGTTATGACTAACATTGCATGTAAAATTTTGATAATCTTTTTATTGTGACTGACTATATATTTCTATGCGGTTAGACGACTGGTTAAATGCAAAGGGATTTGTGTTTGCTTGAAGCCCACAAACATGATTAAAAAAATTATTATATTAACTATATATATGTGGCGAAAACGGCAAAAGTTTAATGATAGTAACTGCATTGAAATTGTGCAGCTGACATTTCCAATTAGGTACAATGCATACAAAACTACTAGAGCTGAGAGCCACATATGTATTTTTGTTTCCATATATATGCATTGCAGTTTGATCCTCACTTGTCAGTTTTCCGTTGTAATTTGATAATCATCGTGGAAGGCTGAAACGCACCAGTACGTCTGACTGACCGCAGTTTACTTTGCTGTTCGACGACTGGTTAAATGCAATGGGATTGATGTTTACTTCAAGCTCTCAAACTTGATTTAAATAATTGTTACCACCAAACGCGCTATCAATGATTGTTTACTTTTAGTACCTATATACACATTGAATCTCTTAATTTAGGTTAATGTACGCATAAATGTTGGAGTAACCCAGCATGGAAAAATTCACATTTAAAATTAAAATTTTCGATTCCATAATTAACCGTGTCCTGTTCTTACACGAATCAATTAAAATATCTCTTTTTTAGACAAAAAATTGTGTTATATGTTGCTGGTGGTATAATTAAAGCATACTAAATAGATGTATCGGAAAACCTCTGCAAATTGTCTCGATTTTTACATTGGATTTGATATATATATATATATATATATATATATATATATATATATATATATATATAAAGGTGTATCGAAAAACCCCTGCAAAGATTAACTATTAAAATTATGCAGTCTTGAATTTATTTCTTGGCGGAATTTTTTCCAACTGACTTATAACGTTAATCTGCCGTTCTTTGTTCGAACTTAAGCGTTTCAATTGCTTCATATTTTCAATCGTAGTACAAATGGTAAACGGACTATCTACAAGAATCAAACTGAAATTAAATAAAAGTGCTTGCAAGGCGAAGCTGTGCTTCTTAACTATATTATTCTGAAATATCACTTGATTATGCCAAACAAATCTTCTAGATTTTTAAATTTCGACGCATGGCTGCAAGTACCTCGTTTTGGACAGAAAAAAATTCTCTGACACATTGAAAAATACATTACAGTAACTTTTAACCATGATATCCATAATCTGTTTGAAGAGTTATTTCAGTCCTGAAATAGACTGACACAAGCATGGGCCGAAACATCACAATAAAATAACGTTTTCAGGTTTAACCAAGTAGTTATCAATTCTATGGTTTCAAAAATTTAAAAAACTGTAACCATGCAAAGAAGCATTAAGAAATATTCTGTACTGCAATAGTGTGCTACACTTACGACAAAATTGTTTGTGTAGCCCTCGGTACGCTCATATTAGATAAATAATTTTCTCTTTTATTTTCTCGCATGTGGTAATAAGCGTAACGTATATCAGGTTATCGTTTGTGAAATAATTCAGGCAATAAATCTTACCTGACTTAGTCATAATATCATTTATTCTCTCACTGTTTTATTCAGTAATAACTTCAGCATTTTAAATACTTGTGGGAACAATTGCTAGACGTCTAAAGTCGTATTTGCTTTCTTATCTGACATTGCCAAGCAAAAACAGTTGATTTACATAAGTCTGAAGAAAATTATTTATTCCTGGTGGGCAGGTTTATCGAAACCGGCATTATTTTAAGTAATTATATGATTGCGCTGTATCTAATTTGCATGCCTTTATATATATTAATAAAACTTTATATATATATATATACATATATATATATATATATATATATATATATATATGAAAAACTACTAATGAAACAACCACGAATAAGTACTAGCGTGCATTATAAAATCTTTATGGCAAATTATAGAATTAAAAAATGCAATATTTACATGCCTAAAGAAAATATTTTTATTGATTACCTTAGATCGGATAAATATCTAAATTGATAATTTATAAATTGTCAGTTTTTAGCCTATGTAATTTTAGTATTCCGTTCTAGCGATAACGTAAATCTCTTTTTATATTCCTAGTAATTGAAAATTTGCATCTGAACTCATTTTTTCGTAAGAATTTCGATTATACGTCACTTAGAAATAAACGATTTCCTGAATTGTTCCAGGATGTTTTCTTTACGCTTTTCGGTATGTACATGTAATTGGCATAGCTGTTAATATGCAAATTTTTGTGTCCAAATGTTTTACGCACGATCTCACATGAAAAAGAAGCGTAGTTGGGTGTAAAACATGCTTCCTGTGCGACTAATTCGGCGGCACGCTTAGACAGTTTATTTTTAAATCTCATCCTCATTCTGCTAGAAGAACAAAATTTTCAACTATAGTTTTTAAGTCAAAATGTGTACACAAAAAAATTTCAAATTTTCAAAAAATGAAATTTATAATAAAGTTTACTTGTGTTTTGATAGTTCGACAATTATTTGGAGAAGAATTGATTGTTTGAATTTTTTTATTCGTAACTACCAAATAGTTTCGATTTTTGTGTCAAATGCTTAATTTAGGATCAACCAAACAGACCCGATTTCCTTGAGATTTGTTTCGCTAACAATGACGACTTTGGAGCGAACGTCACCGAAGAAATACGCCAGACACTGTTGAGTCTGGCCTCAAGTCCGACGATCGAGTTGATTCATGGTTGTGTAAGCTTTAATTATTGAAAAATTATTCATTTTATTTTACGGAAAATTAGTATCTGAAGAAAAAATTCTTATTTATTTTTTTAAATACAAGCGCCCGTACCATTCATATCACTTTTCCCACTTACAGCAATTTTAATTGCTTCAGGCCCAATTTGGGTTCAACACTGTAATGCTTTTTCTGTACGCACGGATTGGGCTTCGATTGCTTAATCAAGAGCGCTTTATAGGTTTCTAACTCCCTTTTGTTTATTCACTTAGACTGTATCCTAACAATTGTATCTGGAGTAAATGCGTGCGAAGGCTCAATAATGTGGTGTACAATTGCAGAAGTTCATTCAACATTTGTATGAGCAAATTAAAGTCATCTAACATTAGATTTTAATCGTCCGATCAATGCACCTGATTAAATAGATTGGTAACTTACGCCATTTTGTTCGAAAATTTGTATTTTTTGTAAGCAGTGACGGAAGATATTCACTTATTTCTGTTAAAGGCCAACGCAATTCCTTTTACAATAAGCCTATATGCACATGTTGAATGGAATTCCACTTGCTCCACTGTTATGCCAAAACAGCGTCACCATTAAATGACATGTTCAATAAATTTACATATTTTATAACCTATCAGTAATTTTTACTTATCATTTATCGATTGATGCGTTGACCATTAGAAACAAAATCGTTTTCGCTTTTTATATGGATAATGCCAACTGATAAGTTGTGCGCATATTTGAGAAGATACAATTTTATAAAGGGGAGTCTAAACAACGGAGTAATATAAGCCATTCTTCGCAAGATCTCCACTTTCGCTTGTTTATTTCTTTATATTCTAAAATTGAAACATTAAGAAGGATTAATTTCGCTTTCCTTTAAATATACGACGACAATTATGACCAAAAGTAAAATAAAACGCACACACACACACACACGAGGTTGTATACCCAATTTTATAATTTACCTTCATGAAACATTATTAATCCGTTTGATCGCATAGAGAGGACGTTGCAATTAACAGCTTCCGAAATGGTCAGTATCTCTACTTTTTTCGCTGTTTTATACAATGCTAAGTTTACACATAATTGAAAAGGAGTTTATATCAAAATCGCAATCTTGATTCAAAATGATAACAATCGGATGTCTGCTTTGTTTGGAATGTGATTTTAGTAAATAATACGTTCGACAATTCCTGAAGTGTTGTCATTGGTAGCCGTTATTACTCTGGGAGACTATCGAGTTTGCTTTTCCTGTTATCGGCCTATCCGCTCCACAAAGCACAATGAAAAGCATCTAAATTCTAATATCTGTCTATTTTATTTTTATTTCTGACAAGTCGGGACAGCGCATGTCTTTTGACTAACTTTACGACCCATGTCTGTTTTCGGAATATTCTTCTTTTTAAACTAGCGTCTTTCTATCTTAGGATGTTGCCTCTCCCTAAAGCTGAATTGGCCATAATGGTAATACAATTTAAATAATAATTGATTGCGCAGGTGTTAGTAACAATTCTTTAAATCAAGTTTGCGAGCTTGAAGTAAACACCAATCCCATTGTATTTAACCAGTCGTCGAAGAACATAACAAAACTACCGCCATAATGGTGTTGTATAGAGGTATAGTTTGCCTCATTTCTGTGAGTGATCTAGATAACTATACTTATGGTATATAGGTACTCTCTTTCTCTCTCTCTCCTTCTCTCTCGTAAATCAGACAAATTTTTTTGTGTGCCTAAATTATTTTTTGTATTTATTAAGAAAACTGTTCCTGTTCTTATTGTTTTGCTTGTTTTGATTATAGGGCAATGAAAAATTAATTAATATTGCGTTTTATATGGCTACGCATGGTGATTATAGTGAACTTTGGATCAATTTTTCGAATCTAGTCTGCATTATTATTAAAATTAAGTTCGGAACTTTATGCAAGCATCGGTTTCATCGTATACATAAATTCGTCGGTATAAACTAAGCATTGTATAAAGTTAAAAACCGATTCATCCATAGAACTGTTTCGTCTTTATTTGAATTTCTTCACGTAGTGTTCAGAATTTTTCGTGGACAGGGCTCGAACCTGGGCACAGCTGATTCAGAATCTGTTGCTCCACGTACTGAGTAGCCCTGCTTAAAACTAATGTTCGTTTAAATAAATGACATACTTCTGACATTTGTGATTGTATTTTAGAATAATCAGGTGAAGTTCTGATTTTTTCAGAAAGAACTTTTAAACAACCATTCCCTGCGCGGATGGTGGTAACAATTTTTTGCATGAAGTTTGCGAGTTTGAAGTAAACACCAATCCCATTTTATTTAACCAGTCATCGAAGAACATAACAAAACTTTCGTCAGTCACATGTACTGACGCGTTTCAACCTTTCATCATCATGATCGGAAAATGACGGCAAACTAACTAGCGATGCTCAAATCCAAATAAAAATATATATGGGAAACAATATTAGATATGCAGCTCCCAGCTCTAGTACAATGCACACGAGACTATTTGAGGTGAGAGCCGGATATTCAATATTGCTTTCAATATATATGCATTACAGTTTAGTCCAAGCTAGTCAGTTTTCCGTCGTAATCTTATGATGATCGTGGAAGTTTGAAACACGTCATTACGTGTGAGTATCGGTAGTTTTGCTATGTTGTTTGACGACTGGTTAAATACAATGGGATTGGTGTTTACTTCAAAATTGCAAGCTTTATTTTAAAAATGTTACCACCACCCGCGCAATCAATGATTGTTTAAATGATCTTTCTGAAAAAAATCAGAACTTCATCTGATTATTGGAAAGTACAATCCCAAATGCCAGAATTATGTCAATTATTAATTTATTATATTTTTATAAGAACGTATGATTGTATGGAATGATTAAAGTCTTTATCGGCATGTATCCTCATAATAAGTTTACTTACGGAAGTATGAACTCGTAGTCTGCCACATTGCATTTACTGGACTGATTGATTTAGCAACAGATTTTATTGAAATAAAGTTAAAGAGAAAAATATTTTAAAAGTTTATATTGTCGAAAAAGGTCATCCATCACCACAGTGCATTATCAATTTCCTGAAAACGAAATCTGATATTGAACATATTCAACATAAGAAATAAAACCTGTTCGGGAATATTTCAATTCCAAGAGCTACCTTTATTTGCAGCAGCTATATTAGCAACGAATATTTCAAATGATATATATTAGATCAAGAATCAAATTTATACAAATACACAGAATAAGTGATGCTGTACATGACTTGACGGAAATAACTTTTTTTAAAGTAGACAATCATTCGGATCTAATTGCTAAACTAATTATATATTTAGTGAATAATTCAAGGGATAACTAAAGACTGATGGTTATTTCACAACTAAATGCTTGATATGCGTAAACCTGTATTCCAACACATTTAAAAGAAACATGTTGCGCGACAGGAAATAAACAATTTACCTGATTTTCGGATTGCGTACCGAAATATTTGAATCCACTGTCATCATGATTTTTGCATATATTTCGGGCTCCAATTACGGAGCCCTTTTTCAATGCCAAACACATCACACACTTAGTTGACAATCAATATGTCAAGTGGAAATATTAATTTAAACCGTCTCATTTATACTTGATTTTAGATCTCTTAAGCATAACGTTTTTTTATAAAAATGTTAGGAAAGTGTATTTTAAATTGGTTTGTGTATGTGTCTACATGTATACACTCTTCGCAATGAGATTACAGTGATATAATGACAATTAATGACAACTCACTAGATAAGCGTACGTCATGCCTGTGTGTATGTGTTCCTGTTTGTTTTGAATTGAGGAGTAATCAGTTAATGCAAGTGTACACTCATCCCAGTGAAATTACAGCGATTTGGCAACATCTGACTATTCACTGGATAAGCGTGTTTGTGTGTATGTGCGTGAGCGTTTACTTAAAACTAAGAGCTAATCAGTTACATGTAATTACAGGCACGTGTAACGGTCATACAAGTAAAACTAAAATGATAACTGTCATTTCCTAGCTGCACACGTCAGACCTATTTTACACTCACTTTTCTAAATGAAGTAATTACGAGTGGCATTTCGGTGAGGAGGGGGAATGACACTATTAAAAATTGCCGGATAAAGAAGATACTAGTAATAGTGCAAAGAAAATAAAATAAAATAAACCTTGCCATCATGTATAGATAAATGTATGTTAAAGGCGCTACACTAACAACAAGTAATCAAGGATGAAATAATCAAAATAAATTAGGCGATATTGAATTAATCAATCTCCACCTCTGTAAGTTAATATCAGTCCAGTGTTCTTATTCTTTTACTTGAGCGAGTTTCTGATTCTGATTCTGATTCGTGCAATCTTCGTTTTCTACCATTATTTAGTGCTGTATTCCAAATAGGACCTAGTGATTTTTCTACGGCTGTTTCATTCATTATGTCATTTCTCGATTTAATTTCGATGGATTCTCTAATCAGTCTAGTCGATCTGCTACGGCTACAAATTGATATACGTCTGCACCCATCCCAATTAATTGTGTGTCCTGTCTCTACTGTATGGCGTGCAAGATCTGATCTATTAACATGGGCATACTTGCATGCGGTTTTATGTTCCCCTCTTCTAACCTTAATTGAGCGCATGGTTTCACCCACATACATCAAGTTACAGTCGTTACATGGAATTTCATATACTCCTGATGTGTCTAGCGGTTCTATTTTTTCCTTTTGGTTGGGAAGTATAATACCTAGTGTAAGGGTCTGTTTTAAAATAGTACGTATATTGTATTTTGATGCTACCATTTTTATTTTCCTACTTAGTTTAGAGTCAGGTATAACCATTACCCTCCGGTCATCTTTTAATTTATTTGACTTCACGTACTTCCAGTCATGATTAAATTTACTTATAACGCTCATTATAGTTGCTTCAATTAACTTTAGAGGATACCCATTAGCACTGAATATTTCTCGCAGTCTCCCTAATTCAATCTCTCTATGTTTATTATCTGTTAATCTTAAGCTTCTTATTATCATCGATTTTAAGATACCGATTTTCATTCTATATGGATGATTTGAATCGAAATTAAGAAGGATACCTGAGTAAGTATCCTTCCTATAAACATCCCGTTCTAGTTTTGTACCATTTCTAATTAACTTGACATCCAGAAATGGTAATTCGCCACATGATTCATTTTCAATTGTAAATTTAAGCTCGCTCACCTGATTTGCTATGTTTAAGAAATTTATCAGATGATCCTCCCCGTGATTCCAAATAACTAATATATCATCCAAATATCGTACATACAATTTAGGATTTAGGGGCGTTATATCTAAGAGAGTCTTCTCCATGTAATGCATGAAGATATTAGCTATTGGAACCGATAGTGGTTGCCCCATTGGAACACCTCTAATCTGCTTATAAAATGCATTCCTAAATTTAAAATAAGTTGAGGACATACATACGTACATCATCTCCATGACGTGTCTAATCGTCATTTTGCTTCCTTCCAATATTACTGGATGATCAACAAGGAAACGCTGAAAATAGTCTAGTGCTTTAGGTACTGGTATATTGGTGTACATTGACACCACATCTAAACTCGCCAATCTATCGTTTTCATTAAGTTCACATTTATCTACAATCTCAACCAAATGGTATGAATTCATCAAAGTATTGTCTAAGAAGTACGAATATTTCTTTATTCTATTACATAGAAACTTAGACATTTTATATGTTGGAGAATGTTGGACATTAACAATAATTCTCAAAGGGTTGTCTGGTTTATGTATCTTTACTAAACCGTACACTCTAGGAGCGACTGTATCTCTTTGTATGAGAGAGTTACCATGCGCTTGATCTAATTCTCCTTCAGCAATCATATTATTGACCAATAATTTAACTTCTCCTTGTAGCTTATCCGTAGGATCTTTATTAATTTTAGTGTATACCTCTATATTGTCTAGTTGTTCATACATTTTATCATTATAGTCAGATTGATTCATCAGAACCGTCGCTCCCCCTTTGTCTGCTTTCAAACATATCACACTGTTTGCTATTAACTCTTTCCTGAGACTTTTTATTTCATAATTTGGTTTATATTTTTCCTCTGTGTACGTTAGCACAGCTGCGGCTACGTCTAATTCAAACCTAACTTTATCCTTGTCTGAGAGGAATTGTGCTATTTTAACAGCCTCAGTAATTATCTCATTTTTTGGTGATTTCTCAATTTGGATAGCTGTATTCAGACCACGATTAATGAATGAATTGCCTTTCTACACTATACAATTATTAGTTTAAACTGACATATGTAAGTATTTAATGGGTCAGGTGCTTATATCACGATCGCAACCTTGATTATAGTTAAAGGACACCTTACACGAAAGTGATCTTTTAAATTTCAATTTATGCCAAGCAGCTTACAATTGCTGCTTCATTAAATTTGCATGGCAGAAAACTTCTTCAGTGCAAAAATGATGCAGATTAGACTGGAGCGTGCTAGATTGTTTATTCAAATTGACACGAATCATTTCTGGATGTGGATGCTGCTGTTGATGATGTGGACGAGGGTTATGTGGATGTTGACGATGTTGTTGATACTGTTTGAAATGACGATTTTGCAGATGATGATATAGATTGTGATGTTAATGATGATTTAATGAATGGTGATGATGTGGAAGATAATGATGGGGACGTGGATAATGAAAATATTATTGATTTGGATAGTAATGATATTGACGGTAATGGGGAAGATTATTTTAATGATGATTTGGATGATGATGATGATGACAATGATTAAAATGATGATAATTATGTGGATGATAATCTTTTAGCTGATGATGTTGCAGATGCTGATGTGAATGATGATGATGTTGTAGATGATTACGTTAAGGATGATGAAAATGACAATGAAGTGAATAATTATGATGAAGATTACGATGATCTGGATGATGTTGTCGATATTATTGAATTGGATCATGATGATATGATGATGATGATGAAGTTGATCTAGATTATGGTTGTAATGATGGTGTCGATGATGACGATCTTGATGATAATGATGTAGCTGATGATGATGTGGAGGATGATGACTTCGGGTTTGATATGGAAGTTGGTGATGATTTTAATGTCAATGATGGTGTATATAACTATGGTGATTTGGTGGATGATGATGTAAATGACATTGGTGATTACGTGTATGATGATTATGCTGATATTATGGATGATGATGATGATCATGATGATGATGACAGCAATTATAAATATTTAGGTGATTATATTGACATAATTGATGATGTTGTGGATGTTGAAGTTATAGATGATGGTGACATTGAAACTATCCAACAAGACAATATGCAGTTTCAAAAAGTAAATGGATTACTTTTAGGACGATATGGATAACAGTTAAGTTCTTTAGAAATTAAATAAATGTGAACAGGCGAGTATTCGTCAACGTGAGCATATTAACGTTGATAAGAGCAATTTAGCTGTTCAAGTCACATTGAAGACCATTAAACTGGACAAATATTGTGAGGCTGATAAAATTATCAAATCAAGGTATACCTGCAAACTACAGTATTATAATGAAAATGGCATGAAATCTATTCTGGATAAAATTGCTTTGTGCATTCTTCCTGACAATTAGTTAGCCGATTTCGATAGAAAACAGGTGAAAAAATGAAATAAATTGTTGATTAAAGTCATTAAAGCATATTAATCGCGTCTCACATTATGCAAATTAGATAACCAGACCACATTTTGCAAAAGCTATTTTTTGGTTGCCTAACAAGCAAAGCATAATTTTTCCTATCTGCTAACATTTACTAAACATAAAGCACCAATTATTTTCAAAACTTAATGAATCAAGTTGTTGAAAAAATAAATTAAACGTCCCCACAAACAAACAAAGCATACATTATGAAGTTTAAATATAGATAATTATATATATATATATATATATAAATAGAATATAGTTTTTATGATAGGATTTCGATTACAATAATACTGCTAGTAAAAACTAACCATTGATTAAGGTAGCAAAGGCTATTAATCGTTTTCAGTCTAATCCTACCAAACTACGGCTGTGTACATATTTATGTATGAAGCAAAATAACAGATACGCGCTACGTTACTAAATTAGGAGCAGGGCTTGTTTGCTAATTGCTGAATTCAGTGCTTTAAAAGTTACGCAACAAAAACATAAAATGCTAAACTTTTTTTTTCAACTTAAGCAGGATATGAACAATAATCCATCTAATTTTCCAAAAATGCCGTTTAGACGTAAATGATTCTACTTGACTGTTAGATATAGGCCGAATTTATCAATCATTCGTTCCAATTCAGTCAAATAGGGTCAGATGATGGCCAAATTTGAGGTTTCACTATACTGGCATTTAACGCGTAAAGGTAATCAAAACTATTGAGTCAAAATGCATGAATTCATTCGAGCAAAAATTGTAGAAAAAAGTAAATATCAATCAATAAAGCTCAACTTGATCGTAGTAATTTTAATCATGTTATGCTAAATATTAAGAGCTGAGCAGAATGGATAAAATTCAACAGGAAGTAATATAAAGTTAACGACTATTAAGTATGAACCCAATATTTGCAATTGTTGGAAGCATTAATTTTTATATCGAAATAGAAAATTCCAGTCATATGGTGGTTTTGCATCAAAGCTTCTTCTCTGCTTGTTTTTATTTTACAGATTTGTGTAGAAATAATAATTTATTAAAGCTAATAAAAATTTTCGTAAGCTATAATAAATATTTTTAAATTTAGACAGACATGATTTTTTAATAAGATCTTAAAGAATGACTAAAATTGATTGTGATTTCTCTTGATTCATCAATGCACTCTTTTCTGAAAAAAACCAGAGAAAATAAATAGCATCTCTATTAGTTAAAATCAGTAAATCTTACACGTCTCCAATCGCAGCTCCTACTCTTTTCAAGTCAAGCAGCTAAAGAAGGGGGTTTTTATCTCGCATTAGAAGAAAGTGTTTTCAAAAGCATGGGTAGTGGGATAGTGGCTATTCCTCCAGCACGAACCGAAAGAAAATAATCACTAGATTTTGCTATTTTATTCTAGGTTCAGCGTACATAGTAAAAAAATAGATACAAATAGGCCCAGAAGGATTTCCCAAGGATAGTGTGAACGAAAGAAACAATCCTATGTAACCGTGCGCTTTGTGCTTACTTCCGACTTATCATTAGAAGGTGGTACTAATCGATAATCCCTTTATATATTTGGTCAATAAAGTTATCACAGTTAGATGGTCTAATCTCCTAAATGAATTGGTATTTAATCATTAAAGGAATTAATCTTGTATAAAGTCTTCGACTTCAAAAACAACTCACTACATATAATATATACCGAGTCTGTACAAGGTACTAACACAATTTGATTCAAAATAACGAAATGAGATGATAGATAGCGATCGAGGCCAGTAATGATGGATTTGCTGGAGAGCAGTTGTTCTGAATTAGTGGTAATTCTCAATTTGGATGAAATTTAGCCTACCCCAAAATCCATTGTGCTGGCGTCCAATAGAGATTAAGTATTTCAACAACCATCAAGCTGATGCCATGTACAGGATCCGGATTTTGTTAACATTCTGTTGATACCTTGTTCAGACTTGGTATTTTTAAAACTATCGTGTTGGTATCATTTGCAGGTTCGGTATCGAAATAATATATGGTAACGTGGTTTGGAAGTCGCATTTGCGAAGACTTGCTATGAAGTTAACTTCACTTCTGCATGTATACACATTCGTATAGGAGATTGTAACGTCGACTTGTTACACATTTATAGACTAAATTTATAGCGGATATAGCACCGGCTCCTACTGATGAGTCGCCAGTAAGTGCGAAGTGCATGTGTACATGAGATTATATCTATCATCTATGCTGTTTTGAGTATGCCATTCTGGTCCGATTTTAACTAATTTGTTACGCGATACGAAATATAAAATTGCACAATGTAGTATTTTTGTTTTCGACTTGTGTTAGAGTATTAATCTTTGTTTCATTGCCCATGCACCAGAAACAAACTTCCTTCTAATACAAATTTAAAAATTTCTCTGCCTTAGCACTACGACTTGAAAACAGTAGAAGCTGTCAATGTAAACTGATCAGGTTTATTGATTTTAATAAATATTGATTAGGCTTCTGGTTCTTGCTTTTGTGCATGTAAACATATAACAGATTTGATTGAGCCACAGGCTCCAAAACAAACGTGCAAAGGCTGTAGTTCTTTCCGCCACAAATTCTGGAAAATTATGGAAGTGTTTCCAATAAGGACGAAACCGGTCTACTGGATGAATTGCCTTTTCTACCTTATAAAATTCTTAGTTTATATATATATATATATATATATATATATATATATATATATATATATATATATATATAATTCGAAATTCCCAAGAAACTCCATGAAATGTGGAGCCGGCGTATGCTCCAAAGGAGTCAGCCGCAGTTAAGTAAAGTAAGTAAGTATATATATAATTGGAATGGTGTTTTAATAAAGCTCGCAACCATGATTTTTATGGTACAAAAGAATAGATAAACGTGTGTCTCTGAAGAAAGAAAAAAATTCAATCAATGTTAGTCATTCTTTGATAGCATATTAATCATATCAAGTCTGTCTAAATTTTAAAATATTTATTATAGGTTACGCAAACATTTAGTAGCATCAGAAAATAATTATGCAAGAAATCTGATGGAATCTGCACACTTTTCAATGGAAACCCGTCTTTTGCACTCATCACTTTGGCGTTAAATGAATGCCTTGGTCTATTAAAAGGGTGCCATTGTTTTTCTGAACGTTTTCCTATTTATGCAATTGCAAGCTCTCTGTTTATTCTGTTTTTTTAAAAATTTCTACGGATTTGGACTAAACGGGTGGAAATAAAAGGAGAAATTTGCTGTCTAATCACGTAATTCGTATCTTGTTGATGGGGCGTCCTAATTCTATAATTGGTTATGTGGAATCATCCGTACTTGCTGTTTAGCTTGCCGTTTCCCTAGACTGGCGCATATACCTTAAATAACTCTAATACTAGACTCACAAACGATCTTTGTTGCCAGATTGACATCAAAGCCGCAAATTACCACCATTACTATAATTAAGGTTGCGATTTGATATAAAAACCTGACCCATTAAGTACGTAAATTTGTCAGTATGAACTAAGAATTGCATAGGTTAGAAAAGGAAATTCTTATTTTATACTGATCAATGTATGTACCTAATGGGTTAGGTGCTTATATCAAGATCGAACCCTTGATTATAGTAATTATCACCGGCAGCGCAACCAATGTTCCTTTAAATATATAAATTACCATGTTTGCTATTTGTCCGTTGTTTATAAAAGTAAATGACAGTTATGCTCGATACCTTTAGACTGTGAATTTTACCGGATACAAAAAAATTTTCATTCCTATCGTATTTTCAAAGATTTTTTGGTCCTTATTTTCTGTTTGTTTTGCCTTTAATAAAAAAATGCAAAAGTTCACTTGTAGATACCTGAGAAATTTAGAAATAAATGTTTCTTTTTGAATGCGAACCTTAAAAAAAATTCACAGTACACTCTTCATGTGCAAAAAGAAATTTTTTCAGACACAAGAACGTTTCTTTCTCATATTCTTCTAAATTATCTACAAATCAACATCTCTTCATATGTAAACTGAAAGGAAAAACACAATAGAAAAATGTAAACATGGAGAGAATGTGAAATTAGGGAATAACCAATCAACTCCAGTTCAAGTTCAATGCCTGAACATAATTCTTCTGTTTACGTAAACCCGGCTACAATTTGTTTATTCATAAAAGCTTCATATGTGGCTAACTCCTTTCTGTTAGTGTATTTAGTAATTATCTTAACTTCTACGTCTGAATAACATATGTGTGAGGTTTCAACGATGTGTTGCGCAATTGCAGACGTGTATTCACGTAATGTTTTTCTCTCATTCGAATAATTGACCGTCTGGTCGATCGGCTTACGTAAGTTGATCGATAACTTTCGCATGTATATTGGTAAATAATATTTGATGTCGACATTAACAGCTGTTTCCCTTTGATTCCTGGTAAAGGCAAGTGGGTTAGCTTAAATAACACTCGTAGTTAAGGTACATCAAATGTGTGTGTTAATGCCGCTTCAACTTTCTTTTGTGCTATTCGTGAAACTGCATCCCTCTTAAATGGGATAGTTAGGTAGAATGCTTTCTTTTATGGTCCGAAATACGTATGCTTCTGTTTAATTCTCCTTTTAATAATTGATTCAATTAATTGTGTAGGATATTATTATTATATTCATTGTCTTTTAAATTTGGGCTAATCAACCTGTCAATTTTTGAAAAGCAGCCACAGCAAAAGACTGCTGTAATGGAAATTCTGTGCAGACCAAATTGGTTTATGGTACATTTTTCTAATTAATTTACCATTAATTTCTTTTCTTCATTAGTACATCTAAAAAAGTTAGACAATAATATTTCTCGTGCACTGACGTGAAACCGATATTCTTATATACTGTGTTGAGACTTTGAAACAATGTTCGTGATCGCCACCTATTCTTAAGGATAAGGAAAATATTATTCCCGTAACCTATATATTGAGCACATTTATTTATGTCACTCCTTAATGATGTGTTTGCTAGATGCCATAGAAAAATGTCAGACAACGCCAAAGATAAAGAGCTCTTAATTTCCACACCATTAGTGTGTTTATAGATGCTTCCATTCAAACGAAACCGTACGTCTTTCGTTCATAATATGTTATGATTGCGTAGAATGTGACCTGGCACCGAAGATGGTAATATGTCTTATTCTACCGCTTGGACTATAATGTCAATGGTTTCGTCAATTGGAACATTTGTAAACAAATGTATAACATCAAAAGATACCATCATCTAGTTTTTAACATTTATATCTTGAATTTTGTCTACGAACTCAAAAGAATCGGCAACCGAATAATTGCTTAGTAGTTTGCGCAATACCTCATGTATAAGAACTATTTTTTTAGCTAATGCATGAAACGGAGAATTGACCATTGATAAAATTGGCCTCATAGAACAACCCTTTTGTGTGTTTTTGGTAATACGTACGTTTTTGGTGTAGATAATGAGATGAAAAAAGAAACGGTTCTTGTATCTGATAAAATTCTTTTTCTTTTTGCACATACTATCAAATAAATATTTATTGTATCTTACAACATTTCCATTTTTTTCTTAACCGAAAAAGAATTTTTCTATAGATCTTCATTGATCCTATTCGGCCTCATTATCGTGCTTCATTTATTGCAGTAATTCTTCACTGCTATTTCCATATGTCAGTTTTTCTAAGGATTTGCTGAGAAAATGTAAGCCAACAATCAGGACATCAAGTTAATATACTGTAAGACATTAAGCAAAATACTTATACTTTTCCTAATACAGTTCTTAAATGCAAAGAAAGAAATCTTTCATATTGCATTCTTTCATGGAAGAAGATAAATTGAGTTCATAAAAGAGACACGATATATTTCTTTTTCTTATTTAGATGTTGTACTCCAAATCAAAATTTCGTTATTCTTGTATGTCACGTTGATTTTGAAAAGATGATTTCCTACTCACCAGTCGTTATTTGCATCTTATCTACATGCCACATTTTCTATCATTTTAAATTAAATTTTAAATTTAATCTCTTGTTTCGGTCCTTTCCTTTCTCATTCGACTCTATAGTTTTAATTCCTCATATTGTATTGCAAATTTAACTTCATAAATGTGTATTTAATCAGGATCTTTGCTTATGTGAAAATTCACATTCAACAACGTCTCTCTACTCTGGTTTCATTTAGATATTTTACTGGGTTGAAATATTTTAGTCTGAACGATTTGTGGATGTATTTGTTTAACGGACAACCATTTAGGCCATTTACGCGCCAGTGACCCTATTTAAGCCTGTTGTAAGCGCCAGAGGACTATCTAGCAGAAGCGCAACTATCAAGAAGCAGGAGGATCAAGAAAATGCTGAAAACAGCAGCCAGGTCCCAGGCCTTAATTATTAATAAACAGTTGTTACGTAAATAAGTTTTCATAACAAGGCTTGGTTTCCACGACCAATCTCCCATATATAATGATGTTCAGTAAAGTGTGTGTGAAGTAACAGCATGACTACTCCATCTTCCATAAAGGAACTGATTTGTGTGTTAGCGGTATAATAGAATATCTTAACAGAAGTGTTTGGAGCTATTAAGCCTCGAATCGATGAAACGGTTACTGTTAACTCAAAGGAACTCCGCATAAAGGACCATTCTCAGGTGAACGAATGAAATAATATTGTCCTAAATATTGGTAAATATGTGTTATCAGATGCTATTCTATAATTTCTGTTTTATCTAACTTTATATGCTAAACGTTTTTTCTTTGAAAGCTGCTCATTTTGATTTGAGTAAATTACTTTGTTCTCGTATTTGTCGTTGTCTCTCTAAACATGCTTTTACAACTTAATAATTAATATAATCGCGCTCGCTTTGTATAGAATTAGGTGGAATCTTTCCTGATGCTAGTCATAAAAGAGGAACAATTTATCTTGCTTTATTACTTATAATAATTGTTAATGACGTTGGAAAATCACAGACTTCCTTTCATGGTAAAACATTTGTTAAGAGACAGCACAACATCCTATGGAAAATGTTAATGAATTAATAACCTGAATTTCGGATAAACTTTTACTTTTATTGTGTCATTTTTATGTAGTATTTTTTATGAAAAAATTCTAACTCCCCAATTTGGTAATAGCTGCAACCGATACGGAATAAAATGATTAAAATGTCCAGTTTTTTATATTTGATTATTTTATTTATCTAACTTAATGAAAATGAATACAGTACACTTATTAATTATATATATATATATATATATATATATATATATATATATATATATAAATATAATTTATGTGCATCTATGCAAACTTACAGGGAATTGAGAAGTTTTATACTTTGCTTAATCATTTGAACCCATTCTAACCAAATTGGCATTGAAGTATAGTATTTTCTTCGCGTATTGGCTTAAACGTTAACAGTTTTTTAAACGTTTTACTGCGTAGCTATTTGTGATATTATTTCATCTTTGTAGACCATTTTTATAATTTTTCTTTAATTTGTGGAATCTAAGACATTATTTTCAGAAAAAGAAACTTTTTTCCATTTTGTTAGGGCAGAAGTCATTTGTCATATTAAAAAATAAAGCATTCGACCATTGAAATGATAAAGTTTTCGCTTATTCTCACTTCCGATGTGTCCAAAGAAGCTATGGATTCGAAACTATATGTCGTGAGCGATAGGGAAAAATGCTATAAATTTGTTTCCTTCTATTTATTTATCCACACAAGCAGAGGAACTTCGCGTTAGATGCTGTGTCGGTGAGCTTTAATGTGCCATTATCTCCGCTTATCGTACCAACAATTACGTTTCTTTAAATCAAGTTTTCGAGCTTGAAGTAAACACCAATACCATTGTATTTAACCAGTCGTCAAACAACATAACAAAACTACCGCCAGCCGCAACGCACTGACGCGTTTCGACCTTCCATGATCATCATCAGAGTACGACGGCAAACTGACTATCGAGGATCAAACCGCATTCAATATATGGAAATCAAATTTAGATATGCGGCTCTCACCTCTAGCAGTCTCGCATACATTGAACTTGTCTGGAAATGTCGGCTGCAAAATTTCTATGCAGTCACGAACATTAACTGTTTGTAGCTTTCACCACATATGCATATATAGGCAATACAATTTAAACAATAATTGATTACGCGGGTGATGGTAACAATTCTTTAAATCAAGTTTGCGAGCTTGAAGTAAACACCAAACCCATTGTATTTAACCAGTCGTCGAACAAAATAACAAAACTACCGCCAGCCGCAACTCACTGACGCGTTTCAACCTTCCATGATCATCATCAGAGTACGACGGCAAACTGACTATCGAGGATCAAGCCGCATTGAATATATATGGAAATCAAAGTTAGATATGCGGCTCTCACCTCTATCAGTCTCGCATACATTGAACTTGACTGGAAATGTCGGCTGCACAATTACGTTTATTTCCTTTGCAAAGCGATTAGAGGTAAATTTATTATTAGTAAACTATGAAAGTAAATAATTAATACTGGTGATCCATCAAAGGTCAGAAATACTCATATGAGCTAAACTTAAAAGCAATAATAGACTAGTATACAAAGTTCTAAATGATTACAGTAAATATAAAGATACATTGAAGCTTATATTACTGGTGGATTAAATAGAGTGTGAATTTAGCTATGAATTGGAGGAACTATTTCGTAGTTTAATATGTAATCCTCAGAATGAAAGTCATATAAATCAGCTAACTGATCCTTAAAATAACCAGAGATCAGATCTTCTTATAGACAGTGATTCATTAAAAAGTCATTGATTGCGTGAGTAGTGGTAACAATTCTTTAAATCATGTTTGCTAGCTTGAAGTAAACACCAATCTCATTGTATTTAATCAGTTGGAATCTATTTGGCCGATTGACTTTGATCCAAGCGAATATGCCTTTAAAAAAGATCGATGAACTATTGCTTACATTCTTTCTATGTGAAAACATGTAATTACAGTGGATAAGAGAACAATTGATATATTACTTTTCTTTATTGATATCTCAACAGCTTTTGACTCGATATATTTTGAGGCTATTATGAAGGCGATTAGTTCATTGGAATCTTTAGATTGCTTAGGTATTATTTATATAAAAGAAGCATGAGATCTTGATCACAAATATTTACAACTGGAGTATTACAAGAATAAAGCTTGGAACCAACTTTATTGAAAATCATATTTGCGAATTTTCACACTAAGGCTCTTAATGATCGAATTCGCAATCTTGCTGATGCTATAAAAATCATCTTCCCAATAGGCCCAAAGATATTGATTTCTCTAATTATTAACATAACACCAGATATGTATAATCTGAGTTTGTGTTTAATAACATTAGAGTGGAGAAAAATATTAAAAAAGCGTTAAAATCAGTAATAGGATCGAGTTTAATTCAGTTTGTTTTCCTAGTGCTGTTATTAATGATGTCTTTAAGATCAAACTTCATCAAGAAGTCAAAGACTTTGTCATATCTATTCAGGGTACAGTTTCTGAGGAGAGACACTCTGAAAAAATAGTTGAATGTGCTAAGAGCAGATATGCGATAATAAATAGAAAAATATTATCGAATGATATAAAATTAAAAATGTATATTATTTGGATTAGGCCGATCCTGGATTATGACGCCGCTCCTTGGAACCCAATGAAAAATGTTCGTCAAACAAGATAGAAGCTATAAAAATATTTTTTTTGAAATATATTAGCCCTGTGTCCTGAACCATATATACTAGCAGACTACAGTTCTTAATACTCAAAACCTTAATATCTATATGACCACATAATGAATCTTCATTTTGTAGGGACTAGGTTTGGACAACCGGCGGTCTCTCCCACGATGATGGGGAATATTGCACGAAAAATATATTTTCTTTCACAAAAAATTCAAAATTTACCATAAATTACCATAAGGGTTTAGAGCAAATTTTTCGTTTAAGTTGTTTTTAAACTTTTTTTTGCACTGAACTAGGAAAATCATGCAATCTAATTGACATTTTGAATTTTTCTATTGACAATACTTTCTCGTGGTTACCAAAGAATCAGGATAAATATGATCTGTAACACGCTGTGTTTCAACATTTGTCTCTGTTTTCTTTATTTTTATATTGGAAAAACTATGCATTGTATCAGTATAATAACTATCGTCACGAATAAACATTTGCGAGTCACTGTTCTCACTCATTTATGCCTAATACTAAATTCGAATTATACCTTGATCTTTCCAATTATTAGGCCAGATGGTCTCGTGGAAATATCTATTATTATTTGTATAATGATAAATTATGTAAAAACTATTCATTAAAAATATTGTATTATGTCTTTTTTATAATAACTCTATCAAGCTTTTATTTTGCACACGATGTGACAGTACTGCAGGATATTCACTTGTTTATAAAATTTATAGCAAAATTATCGCTATTTATTTATTTATTTGTTATAATTATGTCTAAACTTGTGATATAATATGCATATTTATGTGATGTAAATTCTTTTATCTATTGCAAATTTTCTGATATTGTAATCTATTTGATAGAACACGTGTGGTTTGAGTTCAAATGAAGATAGTGTACTCTATTCCATAGCTACGGTTTTGCTTAGGTGACAATGAACAGATTAACAGTCTTCGTTCCGATTTTCGGCATGGAAATCGCATCCTCTGCTTGTTAGACAGTACTGTTTCAAGATGAAGAACTGGAAGTAGTTGAATCGTTTCCATTTATTGGAAAAAGTATAAATACCTCATGCATTCTGCGTGACTACTTGAACATGAGAATCGTAGAAATTAATTTAACTTACGCCAAATTTTGTCAATTATCGAAAAATTGGGATATCCCGCTTAGCCTGAAACGGTGTTGTGTGCTGGTGCAACTTGACTCTTTGTATCGAAAACCCTAGACGCTTACTGACATTCGACGACCATTGCCTGAAAAGCAGAGCCTACATAGTTTACCGAAAGTGAATAAGTAATACTGATGTCCATATACGTATTTGCCTATTTAGCTGATCGTGCTCATCATTAGACAGAAAAAAATAATTTCAACAAATGCACTGACTCAGTCACGTGTTACGTATGTCTTCACCAACATGGCCCAGTAGATCATGATGATCTCAGTCAAAGCCAGATTTATGTAAGAAACAAGGCGGACAGATTATGATGTGGCAGAAAGACTAGAAGTGAAAACCAATGAATTTGCAACGTGATGATGATAACGACGATGACGATAATGTTAGTACTGACGTTGGAGAAGATGATGATGATGATGTTGATGATGATGATGATGATGATGATGATGATATTGACGATAATAGTGATGATGATGATGAGGATGCCGAAAATGGTTATGACGATGACGATAATGATGATAATGGTAATGACGATGATGATAATGATGATGATGATGATGATGATGATGATGATGATGATAATGTTGATGATGAAAAGGATGATGTTAATAACGATGATGATAATGATGATGATGATGATGACGAGGATGATGATGGTGAGTCTTTAGTCCTTTTGGATATTATTACTACATTTATTGGTATTATTATTCCTCTTTTTATTCTACATGATATTAATATTATAATCATTTTTTTATACTAGTTCTTATATTTTTCCGGATATTCGGATGTGGAGTATCAATTTAATGCTGCCTGAGGTGAAAATGATGTTGACGGTGAGGTTGACGATGATATTGACATTAATAATGAAAAGAATGATGATGATGATGATAAAGGTGGTGATAATGTTGGTGATGATGATGGAGATGATGGTGATGATGGTGATGATGATGATGATGATGATGATAATGGTGATGATGATGATGATGATGATGATAATTGTGATGATGATGATGATGACGATGATGATGATGATGATGATGAAGATGATGATGATGTTGATGATGGTGGTGGTGGTGATGATGATGATGATGGTGATGATGATGATGACGATAGTGAGGATTATTATATTTATAATACTGGCGGTGCTATCATAGCATAAACTCAAATTATTTACTGATTATGACGATGATATTTTGCATAGGTAATAATAATAGATTTGATGTGTTCATCTTCATGCAATACTCCTGATTATTTATGTATTCCTCTTTATCTCCCACGCAAATTATAACTATAATTTTGCCTGAATCTAATTTGATAGACTATTCTGCATATTAATCATTTTTGGCTTCCGTCGATAACACTCTGTGAGAATTTTATTAAAAACGAGATAAAATTTCTCGTCAGTTTTGTTGGTATTGCGATACTAATTTTTTATAGCAGTAAATTTGAAATATTCTACATCAAAAAGGCCAGCTAGGAGCAACAGTTGAATTTTCAAAGCAAAATTGCTTTTGTAGTTAGTGCCTGTGAAGACAAAATGTATAAGTTACAATTGTATTCAAATGCTTTTTTGTTTTATATTTTATGAAATTGACCCACATTTTATATAATAAAAAATCTATGCTTTTGATTTAAGCTTTATTTACACATATGTTTCGTCATTATCCATTAATTAGCAATACTTTACCTAATTTTTGTTAACTGGTAATTTTAACTGTTATTTTCGTTTTTGTTATTTAAAATGTAAACCTTTAAAGATAATAGGACAAACTACTAGCAACGAAGCAAAAAATTCAAAATTCGTGTCAGTTGAAAAAAATTGTACAAACACTTCTGTGGTAAATGAATTGAAGTCCTTGTACGTTATCCTTGAACCACGAACTCGTGTTCGGCATAACATTTTGCAAAAGGTATGATATTATATGAATTCGATTTTGTTCTATGGTATGCTGGTGCAATTTCATTCTTTGAACCCTGTTTGAAAATTTGGCAATTATTTTTTTGCGCCGGATGAATTATACAAGCTTTATTTATGTTGTAATTTACGCACTTTGTTTGTGGAATACGAAATTTTTGTAGTCACCTGACTATCACTTAATAGGAGGTAACAAACAGATCCCATGGAATATAGTTGAACAATCAATGATTGCGCGGGTGGTGATAACAATTATTATAATCAAGGTTGCGGTCTTGGTATAAGCATCTGACTCATTAATTGCTTAAATATGTTAGTATACCCTAAGAATTGTATAGTGTAGAAAATGCAATTCATTCAGTAGACTGGTTTCGTCCTTATTGGGAACTTATCACGTACTGGCTAGAAATTGCCGTGGACATGGCTTGAAATTCTGGCCAGTAAATGATGAGTTCCCTATAAGGACGAAACTAGTCTATTGGATGAATTGCCTTTTCTAAACTATACAATTCTTAGTTTACACTGCCATATATAAGCATTAATGGGTCAGGTGCTTATATCAAAACAGCAGCCTTGATCATAATTATTATCACCGCCTGCGTAACCAATGTTTGTTTAATTAAATTAATGCATGTAATATTTTTAATACTCACGCGAATATACCTTTCTTTTAAGATTTTTGGAGACGTCCATTTGTAACTGCTATTAGACCTGAAAACTTGCTAATATCTCTCCCTCTGGACAACTTGAACCCGTGTTTATGTTTCTACATTGATTGAAAAGGTTTTTCGGATTATTTAAGTTGCTGTAGTTGAAATTTGTTGCATAAAAATTTATGCATGCCTTTTTGCCTATCTAAACAATGCCCATAGATGTCTTGTCAGAAATAAATAAATTAACATTTTTTACTAAAAAAAACTGTGTGACTTTACCAAATAATGATTTGGTGCATGGCATTGAGGAAACCCCAATATTGGTTAGCGGTATATCGGAAATCCAATTTCACTCATAACCAAATATTGCATTGATTCTGCACAGTCCAAGAAGATATTAATTTATTTTTTGAAGGGTTGCGGAATTCGGGCGCCATAGTGAAGCATGCCAAGATTTGCGATCGTGCGTTGTCGTTTTGAACTATGAGCTTGACAAAGATCCGGTTGATCCTCTTTTCAAAATACGCGTTGATTTCGTCTTCATTGTTGCTTGGTGCTGATTAGAGCTCTGAAGACTCGAACATCGTTCATACTAACCACTAGAAATGATGTACGATCTAATATTCGTTGATTGGCAACGTTTTGATATGTACTTTGCCATAAGTTCATCAGGCCTCAAATCACACACACACTCACACACACACAAGTACACAAACAATGCTCACAACAGCATATATGTATATGTGTGTGCTGCAAGGCCGGATGGTGATATGGGAAACTACATATCGAAATCTTGCCAGTCAATGAAGATTAGATCGTATCCCATGTCCAGAGGTTAGTATGAATGATGTTGAAGACTTTGAATTCCTTCTTGTATTGTTCTAGTGCGCTGACTATCTCAGCTTTCAATCCGTTTCCATTGAATGTCTGTGGAGCAGTGTTTTTTGTTAAGTCATTGTGGAAATTTTCCGTTCCAGCCTGAATGTCAATAATGTCGCGTTCACTTAGGTTTCTCTTGACTATGCAGAATTTTGCTCCTTGTGGAGAGTAATTCTTTCTGGTGTTTTGATAAGATAACTTTTGAATAATTGTGAATATATGCGTCTGGGTTTGTAGGAAATTTCGATTTTGTAGGAAATTTGTCCAGGTCCCTTGTGAGGTCCTTAGTTTCTTTGTCAGCTGTTAATTTCATCAGCGTTTCTATCTTCGTTGTAAAACCAGTGTATTCGCTGTCGTTCAGTCTTGCGATTCGACAACTCAGCCAAATCATTACAAAAAAACACATCGAAGAATTCCGAAAACTACAATCAGATAAATCTATACGACTTGCCACACCCGACAAAGGATCAGGCGTTGTTATACTTGAAGCCGACGCGTATAGAAAGTCCATGAACGTTATTATAAATGATCAATCTAAATTCAAACAAGACATCAAACAGAAAGATGATTCAACAAATATCGAATCAAGAATTAATGCAATTCTGAAAAAGATGGAAAAACACGTTTTATCATCGATGGCTGATTCCGATATTAGATCAAAACTCATAGAAGACATCCAAAAGGCAAAACCCGTCGGAACAAACACCGCAAGATTGTACGGCAAACCAAAAACTCATAAAGCCGTGACAGCCTCAGGAGCTCCCTCGATGCGGCCTATTATGTCAATGATCAACGCCCCGCAACATAAACCAGCTAAATTTCTCTGCAAAATACTTCAACCAATACGAAACGTCATAAACACAAGCACTACCAAGGACTCAAACTGAAAGGGAAGAACATTCTACAGAATAAAATGGTCTCACTTGACGTCTCATCCTTATTTACAAACATACCACTAGATAAGACAACAGAGATCATGCGTGACCTCATTAAAAATGAGTTTTATGATTTCTCTATAGACACCAATAACATCAAAGACCTCACACATAAATATTGAAAAGTTTCATCAACATGATATTCTAATCGACTGGCCACGAATAACAAAATTCAACAACAATTTACTAGTATCCAGGCAAGACCGAACAGGCCCTCGACTAGAATCAACAAACATTCAATCGGATTGGCAACAAACTGAAGAGGAAAAAACAGATGCGCATACGGTGACAGAAGTTTCCAAACAATATGAGCGTTCAACACTGCAATCCACACTTGCGCTGTTACCATGTGAAGAATACAAATTTGCGCAAAAAGGTGAAACGAAAGACTACACTCGGAAAAATAGCACTCGTACACGTAACAGCGAACAATTCGAACAGATGGTTAATTCTCAAGCCATCAATACAATAATGACCAGATCTCAGACATCACTTTGCAATACAGTGAGAAGGACCTTTACATGCAAACAGGCACACACACAGACACAAACGCATACACACTTACCAATCAGCCAAAACAAGAAATAGAAAACCGAGTCATATTTGTTGCCACCCACATATTCAAATGAAAACCCAGAATGTATATAAATGAAAGATTGTAGAGCGAAGTTTAGTATTCTCGAAATAAATGGCCATTATCCACTTTGTTATTAATGTGTTTTTTCTTCCTAATTAGAAATATACTGTGTAATATTCGAAGGCAATGGACATAATAAAGATATATATATATATATATATATATATATATATATATTATCAATATATAATAAGTATATGGAATGTCCATTTTGACCAAAAGTTGTAAATTGTCATCCTAGATTTATCGTGTCGGCATTCGTCGAGATTTTTAACGAATAAATCTTGCTGCAGTTGCATTTTACAGTTTTTGCGAAATAGTTCGGAACAAGTGATCCATCCCTCATTAAATGACACGAAACATTATAGAAAACGACTTGGAGTTTTCCTCGCCTAGACAGGTTTGTGCCGGAGCATTTAATAGGCCACTGTCGGATGCGCGTCGAGACGCGTTTGTCCATTCGATGATTCAAATTCCGGCCTACTGCATTTGGCTGCTCTTCAATACAATATAATCGTCATGAGCTTGATCACTGACTAAGAATATTCGTATACAACATCCTCGCCAGGCCAGTGAAACAAATCCACTGAGGGTGACGGTGGGGGCTGGATACGTAAAAGTTATAGACTAATCATTTTATTGTCTACAATACATAGTTCTTGACATTCATATTTTCATCCTGCAAGGCCCTAGACTTAATAGAAACCCTATTTTCGCCCTAGATTATGTGCATAATTTCTTTTGGAAGTCACTATGCACGAGATCAATTTCTCTTTATTTAATATGTTATACTATGCTAGTGTGACTTGATTAACTTGATGCCTTAGTCATGATTACGCTCTGAATTCATTTTGGTTTACCCAGTCTACCACCTTTTTATTTTACATTTCATTAATTTAACACATGTGTACATCTATTTTAATATATATGTACTAATGAGCATGTATTTGTGCCTCTTTAAATATGGGGAAAACCTTGCAAAGCTCAAATTTTGTAAAATCGGATAAAGTGATACATTTATCATCATCATCATCATCATCATCATCATCATCATCATCATCATCATCATCATCATCATCATCATCATCATCATCATCATCATAATGTCCATCATCATCACCACCATCATCATAACCATCACCACAATCATCATCATCATAATAATCATCATAATCATAATCATCAAATCTTAATCATCATCATCATCATCATCATAATAATCATCATCATCATCATCACCATCATCATCATCATCATCATCATCATCATCATCATCAATTTGATACAGCAGTTAATTCAAATGTAAAGTCAGATTTTTTACCTGTGGTCGATTCTTCTGTTTTTGAAAATTGACATCATTGTTTTATGTATTGTAGCGTTGTAGGCAATTATTGTGCAGAATACGATGAAATCGCAACACGAAATCGCGGAGTACTTTTCTATGTAAAGTCAATTAATATTATTTTGCTAACACAGCTTAATAAGGTCCGTTATCAGAGATGTTAATTTTCTCCGTGAGTGACCAAAAGCCTCAGACGAGGGAAAACCAGTTTTTGATAAATAGAATAACCGGATTTCGCATTGGATGCTGTATATAAATGCCTGACTTTTAAAAACCACTCAAATTGTATGTAGAAAACTGGTAATGCTTCGTTATTGGCAAAAAATCAAAATGCAAACATTTTGGAATTGACTGGCCTGCGTAATACTAATATTAATATAAACAGAAAACTAAATACAATCTGTATAAACTTTTAATCAAGTGGCCTATATTAAAGCCAATTAGTTCATTTGATTTTTGGAAATTTACAGTTGCAATTAAAATACTTGTTGCCTGTTCCCGTCCTGTAATTTGAATTTGGGAGTATATGTTCAATATGCCAAATCCACTCTTCCATGAACACATTATTGCCTTACTAACTTACCACCCGAACAAATAAGAAATACGTTTTTGTATTACCGTGCAAGGTGTTTCCTGCATGGCGATCTAAAAACAATCTTCTATCATCGGGTAGTTTTGTACCAACCAACGCTTTGGATGCATACATTAAATCTACAAATTTACAACCGTTTGAATCAAAAACAATCGGAACAATTGACAAAAACCTCTATTCGTTTGGAAATGAGCATGCGCAGTTTGAAATTCACCGTCGACTTCAATTTTTCGCCGATGCGTGGTCAAATTCGAATGCGGCTAGGCAGAGTGGATGCACAAACGATGCAATGGAGTTGGCCAATAAAAGTCAGGTAGAGGCTCGAAGTGCGTTGTCAATAGGCAGAGCGGAAAAGTTCACGTCTGGTCTATATGATAACAATGAGTCCGCCTTTGTCCAAGACTTCAAACACTGGCATATTGACGAAAAATCAAGAACAATGGAAACTGACGCGTAAGTGAATATCTTACTAAGAATAAAGTTAATTTCAAAAGCTTTCACATTTCGAAGCCAGTTTGTCAGACTTTACTTCCGCTAATGATCTCATAAAGGCCACTGTCTTTAATAAGGGGTGAAGATGCTGTTTGGCTAACCTTTGCTCCATCCATTTCTGGTGCCACGATATGCTCTACAGATTACGAATTATGAAGAGGTATTTTGTTTTTTTCACACCCTAACCGTCCTATTATCCCACATTCTTCACCAAAATATATAGTGGTTAAAGGACGTAATACCGGCTCCTACTGATGAGTCGCCAGTAAGCACGAAATGAATGTGCATGAGATTATACTTTCCGTTAATGCTGTCTTTGGTATATTCTTCTGTTTCACAACTGAAATAATTTGTTACTAGGTTCGCAACACCTAATACATATTTGCATATATATTAGTTCTTCGCAACAAACAGTATTTAACTGTTATATATTGAATTTAATTATGTCATGTTTACCGCGAAATGTGATAACTGATATCGATCAGGGCCAGAGTGTATGGATTTACTGGAGTAACAGGTGTTCAGAAATAGTTGTAATTCACAATTTCGGTGAACTACAGCATACATTAATATCCATCATGTTAGTATCATGTACCTGTTCGGTATTATAATGTTGGTATTGGTTACTAACACAACAGCCATAGTGTTAGTATCCTTTACAGATTCGGTATGTTTATTATATATTGTGAGTTAGCGTTGAAGTCGCATTGTCGAAAGCTTTATATGATGTTAGCTTCAATATTGCAGGTTTACACATTCGTCTAGGAGATTGTACCGTCCTATTATCCCATATTCTTAACCCAAATATATAGTGGTTAAAGGGCATAATACCGGCTCCTACTGGTGAGTTACCAGTAAGCATGAGATTATACTTTCCGTTCATGCAGTCTTTGGTTTATCCTTCTGGTCACAAATGAACTAATTTGTTACTAGGTCCGCAACACCTAATACATACTTGCATATTAGTTAAATAAGGCTTTGAGTTTTTCGTGTTCAGTACGAAAAATATAGTGAATTTCATTTGAACTTGGTTTTGTATGTCTAATGGTGTCAAAGTTGTTTCGAAAGATTCGTAGCATCAAAAGCGGATTACCAAAGTCCAAATGATCCATTTGGAAACACAGCAAAAGAAGAGTATTTACAGTTGATGCAGCTTTAAAAGACATTATGTTATATAAGTGTTCCTTTTTAATAAATTTTCCCAATTTTAGTGTGGTGTCTGTTCAGTAATGACAGATTTGGAATGGTTAGTTGGAACTTTGGGTCTAAATGGATGCTATAAGAGCTCCAACTAAAGCACAAATAGACTAACTAAGCTACATAAGTTAGTATACAATTTAAAATTGTGTGTAGTGTAGTGTGCTTAGGGTTGGCTCAGTGGTTACAGCACCAGAATCCAAAGCAGATGTGCCCAGGTTCGAGCTCTGTCCATGCAAATTCTGGTCAGTACATGATGAGTTCCCAATAAGGACGAAACCGGTCTACTGGACGAATTGACTTTTATACACAATAAAATTCTTAGTTTATACTGACATATGCAAGTAATTAATGGGTCAGGTGCTTCTATAAAGACCACAACCTTGATTATAATAATTATAGCTGAAACTTTGATGTTTCTATAATACGTGTGTGTTTATATATATATATATATATATATATATATATATATATATAATACATGCTTTATTGCAGTGAGCTAAACTGGTATAAATTGCCTATGGTTAAGTTATCTTAGTAGTTTTATTTATTGTGTTAGAATGTTGTTTCCAAATCTGTCAAAGGCACACGCAGAATCATGCTGAAATATTAAACCAAAATTGATTAGTTGGCATAGGGAGTTGGACATCAAATTCAAGATTTTCCACACTTTGGCGATAATCAGCTGAATGCATAAAATAAATATTTCAATGCTTTACACATTTTTGGTTTTTAGTTTTAAAACAACAAATGGAAAGCTATACTTATCGGTGAATCTGTTGAAAGTGTCACAAAATCAAAACTGGTAAATAAAGAAAGTTGTACAGAAAATATATGCTGCATTAGATTGCACTTTAAACTATTTTTTACGGGCATTTATACATGGATTTTTGTCGGTTTTTCTACTTCATGAACAAAAACACTTATGACAATTGACTATTTACTGTTCTTAATGGTCAATGGATGTGATTTCTGTTTTCAGCTATCCACACGTTGTATCTCATATGCCTTATTTAGTGTCTAATGAAAAATATGTATTATACAAATCGATTATAAAGCAATTTTTCATGAAACCGTGTTAACCATGCCAAATATTCGTAAAATTTTAGTTGATTCTTTATTTTTACAGCGCATTTATTAACAAAACCTGTTCGATGACTGGTTAAATACAATGGGATTGGTGTTTACATCAAGCTCGCAAACTTGATTTAAAGAATTGTTACCACCACCAGCGCAATCAATTATTGTTTAATTGATAATAATAAGCTTATATTCATTTTAGTAATATTTAAAGGTAAGCTCTACAGTATGAAATTCATAAGTAAATTTTGCGTCATTTCTACTTCTTATCTAATAACACACTTTTGTCAAAATAATAATGAAAGGTCGTATTTAGAGATAAATGAAGTATATTTTACTATGGTGTTTTGTGATATCTTGATATCTTTCAAAAATAAATAGACGACGCCAGTGGAAAGAAAATCTAGAAAAACTCAAATATAAGTTTATAAGCACCTACATTGATTTGTGGCTGCATAATAAACGGCGAAATCTTTATCAAGATAGACTACATTTACTTTCTTCTGCAGTTATTGTTATAGCAAAAACAACCCACAAAAATGAAATTGTGTATTAGGTGTTGCGTACCTAGTAACAAATTATTTCAAATATGATCAGAAGGATAAACCAAAGACAGCATGATCGGAAAGTATAATCTCGTTCACATTCGTTTCGTGCTTACTGGTAACTCATCAATAGGAGCCGGTATACGCCTTTTACCCACTATATATTTGGGTGAGGTATGTGGGAAAGTCGGACAGTTTTATCTCCTATACGAATGTGTAAACCTGCAGTAGTGGAGCTAACTTCATATAAAGTCTTCGACAATGCGACTTCAAAGCCAACTCACTATATAATATATATATATATATATATATATATATATATATATATATATATATATATATCTGTAAAGGGTACGAGCTTTATGGCTATTGTGTAAGTACCCCATATCAACGTTATCGTACCGAAAACGTACAAGGTACCAGCACTATGGTTGCTGAGTCGGTACATGGTATCAACACAGTGAATTTAAAAGTATGCCATAATTCACCAAAATTGAGAAGTTCAAATATTTCTGAGCTTTTCTTACTCTAGCAAATCCAAACCCTCTGACTTTGATCGATATTAATTATCACATTTCGCGGCTATTATGACATCGTTCGATTAACTATATAACAGTTAGATTTTGTTTCTCGCGGAGAACTTATACATATGCATTTTTGTACTATGCGTTGCGCACCTTTAAACAAATTAATTCAAATATGACCAAAAGGATAAACCCAAGATTGCATGGAGCCAATAAATATAATTTTACATCTAATTGGAAAAAAGTTTTTATTTCGATTCATAAAGACAATTATTCAAAACTTCGTACGGAAATTTGGCTTCATTTTATTTAAACTGAGAAAATAAAATTAATGAGACAAATAGATGAAACTGTTGATGTATTTTCTGGCCACATTATTGGCGGATAGTAAAATTTTTTCTACCCTAAATAGTTTAATGCAGTTTATTCTTGATGGCATTAATTTTTTAGCATTGAAGAAGTTGTTACGATTACTGTATTAGACAAAATCCTACTTTGAGCTTAATAGTTGGCAATTATGAACGAATATTCAAAATGCATCGTTTGTCAGTTCCGTGTTAGTTTTGCTTAATTAAATTATCTTGTCCTCGATGGCTAATTTATATTTTATTTCATTTGATCTATGATTGATGTATAAAAATGTACACAGAGTTTATTTAAAAATATCACTCATTTGATCTATCAAAACATAGTTCAATTGGCTGCACTGAAATTTCGTCCAACGTGTTCTTTCTTTCTTCAGAAATGGACCAATGTCTTTTGAACCTAATTTAAACTTACTAACAAATATTTGATTCATTGAGGAGACCTTCTAACCTTTTGTAACATCACATGCATTGTACTAAACCTCGAAATCGTCTGCAGAACCCCGATGCAGCAATCTACTTGTTCATATTTTAATCAATAAGTCTGTTTCCCTTAGACGGGATGTTAAAGTGCATATTTATCTAAATAACTGACAGAACTGAGGCAAGCTAAACCTCTACACAACTCCATTATGGTCAGGTAAGTTGCAAGGTACGGTATTGCTGATGTTACCTTGCCTTAAAGATGACCTAGTAATAATGGTGTTGTGTGGAGGTTTAGTTTGCCTCACTTCTTTGTGATATCTAGATAAATAGACTTCTAGTAACTTGGTACTCTCTCGTAAATCTCGCTAATAATTTGTAGGCCTAAACTATTACTTTTTGTTGGTATATACAAAAAATTCTTGTTTTTTTTAATTTTCGCTTTTTATGGTAATATGACTGAGACTTTAGGCTTTTCATGATGATGAAGATGATGATTATATTATTATTAATAATAATAATAACATAATAATAATAATAATAATAATAATAATAATAATAATAATAATAATAATGATGATGATGATGATGATGATGATGATGATGATGATGATGATGATGATGATGATGATGATGATGATGATGATGATGATGATGATGATGATGATGATGATGATGATGATGATGATGATGATGATGATGATGATGATGATGAAAATATATCTTACAGCTTATTTTATTCAACTGCAATAAACGTACCACTATAATTTTTCCTAAATCCGTTCAATAAAGTAAACACCAAATTTTACATGCATATGAGAGTTTGTTTTGAATTTTACTTGTCATGATTAAAGCATTGACGGAGATCAGACCATAATTTCATTGACAATTTTTATTGATAAACTGGGCTGTGTTGTGTGCTCGTGGCAGGATTACATCTACGAATTTGTAAAAATAAAGTTGATTTAAAATTGGTTTGGTTTTGCTTTTGTTTAATTCCAAAACGAATTTTTCCACTAGTGCTGATAGACGTTATTTTATCCTATATTAATTACTCGAAACGTAAGCTACCCACATATATTTCATCATAAACTATATATAATCTATATTCTGTTGTACTAATAAATGATTAACTTCGAAATTTGCATGTACTGTTGCGTTTCGACCCTATTTTGCGAGTGTTTTCTGACTGACACGGATAAGAACTAAATTTTTATGTAACAATATATTAAAACCCTAACATGATTCTCTCGTTTCAAAAAAATTGAACTCCCCTGTAAGGTACAGAAAAGTAAGCGGAAATATGCTTAAGTCGTTGTAAATAAAATTTATTTGTAACTTTTTATTTTATAATTTAAAATTTATTATTGGAACAAGCACAAGTGATCGAGCGGTGGTCAGTATTTTTTAGATAGATTTCTTAAAAAAATATGCGCCGATTGGTTGGTTTTAAATTGGCCTACTTCGAAGTTGACCAGAATGGTTCCAAACGCAATATTTTTTCTAGCCCTTACAAAAAGGCCGCCAAGTACATTTTCGCAGTAATTGTCAGGAACCGTTCAAACGTGCATTACTTTACCAAGCCGCGTTCTGTACCTATGTTTTAGTGCGACATTGACGAGGCAAGTATGTATTAGGTGTTGCGAACCTAGTAACATATTTAGAGACTCGGTATATATATATATATATATATATATATATATATATATATTATATAGAGTGAAATAGCGTTGAAGTCGCATTGTCGAGACTTTATATGATGTTAGCTTCACTATTGCAGGTTTACACATTCGTCTGGGAGATTGTACCGTCCTATTATCCCACATTTCTCACCCAAATATATACTGGTTAAAGGGCGTAATACCGGCTCCTACTGATGAGTCGCCAGTAAGCACGAAACGAATGTGCATGAGATTATACTTTCCGTTCATGCTGCCTTTGGTTTATCCTTCTGGTCACAACTGCACTAATTTGTTACTAGGTTCGCAACACCTCATACATATTTGCATACATATTAGTTCTCCGCAACAAACAGTATATAATTGACGAGGCACGTTTATTTAGTTGTTTATTATTATATGTTGGATAGCTAGCACCTAAACGAAGTAGGCGAAGCGGCACTAAAAAGCAACCTTTGAATTGTTTATGCTCCCATGTTAGGAATCGGAACGCATAAAAACAAGAACAACTGCTTATTTGTAGCTAGTTGGCATTTTATAAAAATATAGTGTAGTTTCGCCGTAGTCAAGTGAAATGTTTAGACGAGTTATTGCCTATTTGACAAATTAGTTGTTTTACCATGTGTGGAAAAAATTTTGACTTACATTTTTATGTTATTAGAATAAATATAATTAATATAACTCAATTTTCTATCGAGAACCAGCAAAATTTTTTTCAAAGATTATACTTTCCGTTCATGCTGTTTTTGGTTTATTCTTCTTGTCATCGTTGAATTAATTTATTAATAGGTGCGCAAAACCTAATATATAATTGCATATATATTAGTTCTCCGTCACAAACAGTATCTAATTGTTCAAATTGTTCGTCTAAATCTCCTAGATGAATGTAAATTTGAAGTTGTAATCGAGTAATTTCCAATGAAGTGAAATAATAGATAAGAAATTAGTGCATAACCGTACGCGAGGTGTCACACGTCTCTCTGCCTATTAAGTTATTTACGATTGATATTTTTCGTGAGCTAATTCATTCAAATAATGATTCAGCTGAGGTACTCACACGTGCACATACATTTCACCAATTTGCATGATAATTTACGAACTTATTTTGTTTATTATGCTGAGGACAAAGTATGATGCACGTAATAGATTACGCTGTGCGTAAATTCTGTTCGTATTTTTCTTGGGAAAATACCCAGAAAACCGACTGATATGGAGTGTAACTTTTATAAAGAACACGTTCAGCTATTTCGAACCGTTCTTGCCTTTATCAACTGTTTGCTTATTTAATACCTGGCCAGGTCGGTCAAAATAGTATTCTGAGAAGCTATGACACTTTTACACAAACAATGTCGGACTGTTCAATTGAAGGATGTTTAATGTTTACATTTACCTTTAAAATGTATATCTCGCCGTTCATCAGGATGCGGCTTCATTGCTTTTATGCCAATGATTATGTTCCATATTAGCTACAACAGATTATTATGGATACCCGTCTTACATAACGTTTACTTGCATCGACTGTTCTTGGTATTAACATTCGTCCTAACAGATTTCATTTATTCTAGTGTATATATTGTGTATAAAATTTCTGTTTTATGAAATTGAGGCAGTGCTGTGGTGGTGGATGCAATTTCTAGTCATTGCCTCATTTAGTTACCTTCCACATCTTGTCTTATACTCATCTTGCTTTAATCGCAATACGTCAACGACAGACAGGGCAATTGACTGAAGGTGTTCGCGCTTGCGTGTTAACGGATTATGACGCTCCACGCTATTGAAGTCTTTAAGCATGTCATTTGGCTCGACAGTTTCTTTCGTCTTTATGGAAGGTTCACCAATATATCCAAACTAGGCAATTATGTGCGCTTGAATACGTGGTTGTAGTTTTAGTTTCTCTGTGTTGATAAAACTTTTACAATCGTAATTGATGTTGTAGGAACAAATTGCATGCTTCGAGGTTTGTCATAATGTGGACCATCATATTCAGTTTACTTTGGGGCACGAAAGCCCTTAATATAATGTAGTGCTCTTCCTTGAAAAACGAAGCATTTGAGATCAGAAGACGAGAGTCTAAAAATGAAATTATACCGAAAGAAGACATGATTTAGCAAGTACATTCATTAGGACAGGGCTATCAAAGTTTCCCAAATTTGAAATTTTATACACAAGAAATCATACTGATTAGAGAAAATATATTCTGAACAAATTCAGTGCCAAAGAATAGCGATGCTCAAAGAATTTTTATTAGAAAACGTTGATCCAGAAAGTTTTCTAAAGCAAACTTGAAAGCAATGTAGCCGTACCCAACCAACCGTGGGTTTATGCCGCTGTTCCCTCTACTGAGTACGCACCATCCGAAATATTTTCTCGAACAAGTAAAACAGCAGTGGCCTCTCAGATGCCACTACTGATGTTGGATTATACAACAAGTCGCGTGTTGAACAGAACTGTTAAGGATAAGCGTCTTGTAATCGAACTTTCCGACATGGTTTAATTATACTAATCAACTATCTGCTCAGCGCAACGAGTAGGCGAGACTTGACAAATATTAATGATGCAGTTTATCCCGCGATTAATTAGTTAAGCATTACAATCTTTCAGTTTTTTTCCATTCTGTGTCTTTATTTTATTACTTAAATGACACACCAGTAGGATTTTCAGCTTTACTTGTTTTCATTTTCAGCAGTCATACGGTTGCTGGTGGTTTATCGCGTGTTCAGTCGACAGTGTGTGTGTGTGATTGTGTCTGTCTTCATGTCTGTCTGTGTGTATGGATCATTCCTATTGTGTAACAAAATTATGTTTCAGATCTGATTATTATGTAATGAGGGATTGAGTCTTGACTAGGCATTCTCTTTGTTTGCTATTTCGTGTGCATCGCATTGTTCAGGAGTTCCATTTTGTCATCTTAGTAAAAACACTGCGTGTGCGGATTTCCGTGTTTATCTCTCGTATTGTTATGCAAATTATGTCACTGTTTAGGATGATGATGATGCTGTTAGCTCATCCGTTTGAGTTTAAGTTTGTTGCCAATCGAATCGAATGCCTATTGATACTATTTCAACAGTTTATTTGGCTCGCTTGGATACAACAAAATTATTCATCGTTGTGCGATTCGTGGCCATTCAAGATAAGTATTTTTTGATAAAATGTTTTGCATGTTATACCAGGTGCTTGTTTATTGCATTTTGTAGGTCACCTATAAAGGATATATTTATGAAAAGGATTTTACGTATATTTACTGTAATACGAAATGGGCTTAAACTGATATTACCATCTGTAAACCGCACCGAGTATTAGTTCATTAGCAAAAATTCCTAAGGTAGCCTAGCTCTTCCTCGATTTTGTGTTCAGAGCAGATCTTCTTTATTCGGTTTGCTAGATTGATAATTAGGTTTATTTTGTTCACTTTTGACACAGTACCGTTGTGATAAACGTGTTGACCGGCGAAGCTAGATGATTTATTTTTTGGCAGTGTCAAATCACCGTTTTAGGTTTGAGCGAGTTGCGTATCCAGAAGGGGAAAATTGAGACTTTCCCTACATCGAGAGTAAATTGGATTTCTGAATCGACTGCATTATCTTTTCCTATAATTGCTGCTAGATCTCCTGCTTCTGGAATGGACAGTAGTAAATCAAATATATCTATTTGAAAAAATACGCATTGACCAAGTATGATATCAGGCTTATTCGCACAAGACGGTGCACGCATTCATCCGCTAGAAGAGGCGTAACGCAGGTTCTCATAGCCTTAGAATTGAATTTTCGGACAAACTTGCCTTGAAATGGATATTCATCGTTTCCCGTACATGCTAATATGAGGCCATTGGCGACATTGGTATTCAAAGGAAAATTTTTAACTCAGTTTTGATCAGGTCATAAAAGATAATCACGGGGTTATTCTGTGAAATGTTCGTTAATAACGATGCCGTATCAGGTAAAGCCAATTTTTTCCAAGGATGATTTCACCACTCAGTTCATTTGCTAACGCATAGGAGTCATTAACAGAGTTTTTGATACTTCGTATTGATTGAATTGGTTTGCAGAGTACGTATCGCAGGCGCTCCTGAGGCTTTCGTCGTTCAATGAGTTTTTTGTTTGTCGAAAGATTTTGCGTGGTTTGTTATTACAGCATTCGCTTAATGAATTTCTTCTAGCAATCAGTCATTTTAGATTAAATATTTGTCTCGAAATTTTCCAAAACAGCATTTCTTTTTGCTTCCATATTTCGATGCCGTATATGGATTTAATTCCAGTAGAACAACTCAAGTGTTTTATTTGGTGTTGCAGGTCATATTATATTATCTAATTGTATTTTTTTCGTATATCTATGTGTATCTCCGTAAGAACTTTTTTGCGTTTAAAATTCGATATTTTTTAATTCTAGTGCACTGCCTATCCTTGCTGTTAGACCTAGTCTTTTGAATGATTCTTGAGAAATGAATTTTTTAAAAGTCATTGTGCTGGCCTTTATTTCCAGCATGTATTTCAATAATGTTACGTTCGCTTTAGTCTCATCGTAAAATTGCAGAACGTTATTCTTGTGAAATGAACTTGTCTCTGATTATTTGATAACAGTCGTAGAATCATTTTAAAGGTAATAGTAAAACGATTAAATCGACATAATACGGCGAATATCATTGGTGCAAATGATAAATTCAACTTCAGCTCAAAGGCAATCAGGAGGTTGGATTCCAAGAATTGTAGCAATACCCACCTTCTAGAGCGAAAACCCATAAATGCTCCTATCTAGGGCTAACATGAATTCTATAGAAAGTCATCACACAAGGGCACGTATTATGAAGAATCAGTCAGCACAAGGATTGTAGAAGCCTTTAAACCACAGAAGTGAGCATATAATAATAATAATAATAATAATAAATATTTGTATTTTTGTTTTACTAGATGGATGCAATTTAAACGAGCAAAATCTTAAATTTAATGACTTCTGGCGGATTTGTTAATTAAGTCTCGGCTGTATGACAAACTAATAATAAATTCTGAGGGAATCCGCATAAACGACTGAGCCAATATAGCTGAAGTAAAAAATGGCGACCGTGCCCTAGAGGATGCACATAGAAATTTTCTGGTGTTTTCAACCGGATCGACGAGTTTTATCTGACCGTCATCAGAGGTTGTTGTCCAAGCTAACTGAGTCTTATCTCAAGTTGCATCCGTATGTGGCCATTAAATTTATGCTTCTGGATCCTACAAGATATGGCGCAATGTCTAGTGCCCAGGGAGGCCTGGAAGAAAGAATTCAAGTTCTTCAAATTTGTCCATGTTGACCAACAATTTGGCAGCTGCGACTCCGTGCAAGTGTCCCTTTAATACTTCCGCAAGGTGCGACATACCTTACTAGAATTTTTTCGGCATAATCAACATGTCCGGAATAGACGGCGGTAGCGAGTGGCGTGGAAGCAAGGTCAATATATAAAGGCACCAGCTTCGACAAATACATCGTCTAAGGGTCAACATAATCAGTAAAGTGCTCCTAGAGAACGGCCAGTTTAATGGGGAAAATGGTCCACCATCTCAAAAATAAGGATAGTCGAGATTATGCTCAAAATATAATTTCTTTGGAGGCTCAGATTTTTAGATCGAGAGAAGACCAGCGGAGCAACCTAAAAGTGCTCAGAAACAGATGGCCTTGGAAGAAAAATAAGTATGGGCAACGTTGCCACATGTAAGGATTTTTATTAAAGTTAAAGTTGTAGAACTCTTCAGCGGACAGCCAATAATAATGCTATTGTGTACTAGAGCAAATATGTCAATATTAAAATGATTTGGCCATTAAGCAACGTGAATCTACGAGAGCAAATTTGTGTCAGGCATCAGGCGCATCGATGGTAGCAGCGGGCGAATTGGACATGACATTATTAATCAATGAAAATATATACCATGTCTTTAGTTATAACGCATATTCAAACGCCATTATTGGGACTTGATTTCATTAGAAAATGGGTTAAGACAATAGATTGTCAAAATAAACGAAGCCGGAAAGCATGAATTTCATAAAATCGACATGTATCCCTAAGGTGCAGGGAAAGACCAGTTGTCTGCCCGGGTGGTGGAAAAAGTTTCGAAGTCGATACAATACCACATTCCAGCTTCCTGATTGCAGCGAAGGTTCAGGATCGACAATCGACCGCTTTAAACTGTGGCTAGAATGAAGTGAAGATTGCGGCGCCTCGAGTCACCGGAGAGATGATAGAGGCCGTTGTTCTTGAATCAACATTTGTTTACGAGCTTCAATGGTTTACGTTACGAAAAAGGATGTTTGGCTTTGCCCGGCGGCTGATTTCTGACAATTAAACTCGGTGACTAAACCTGACCTATATTCCATGCCGGCTCTGCGTGATCTGTTCCTACAGCTAGCGGGAGGCAAGAAGTTTGCTTAAACAGGGATTTTGGAAAATTGGCGTTCGGCCCTAAGTCAAATGGGACATAGTGATGCAGGTACCTCAAGGTCATTCCCAATTAGCTCGGGTAACATTTGATATTAAGTACAACCTGAAATTGTTACAAAATATGATGGGCTATTTCGTGTTCGATGTACCCTGTACAATAGATTACGTTGACGATGTCATTATATGGGCCACTACTGAACACCAATTACGTATTAGGCTGCGAAAGATGCCGGCCAAATCTGTAGAATGGCGATTACGTTTTAATCCAGAAAAAAATCAGATAGGTCAGCAAGTGTGGTTCGTGGGTCACTCAGTCCCATCAGAGGTACCTATGCCATTAGATTGGAATGTAAAGCCTATCAAGGACTATCCGGTACCTACTACGCGATGGCTGAGCAAACAAACAGGACGATAAAATAGGTATTGCAATGTTAGTGCCATGATAGCCCGGAAACATGAAGGGACGAATTGCATTTGGTCGAATGAGCCATGCGATTTACAGTATCAAAAGCTACAGGATTCGCTCCAACAACCATGAAATATGGAGGGCATATTAGAATGCCAGGTGATATTGTATTCCCAGGATCCCATGAGCTATGCACCATAGCGGATATTCAGGAGCGCTAAAACTGTTAACTGAATATATCAGCGCCACACAGTGATAAACCTATTTAAAAACGTACTCGCTTAATTATCGGCGACTAAGTCATGAGCGTGAAGGTCGAACCCATGGCACTACTAGCTGTTAAAAATGGTCCGTATCATGTGGAAAGGGCTGACGCAGAGCACAATACAGTTCTCGTTAACATGCCCGATGGACCGCGAGATGTCGCACTTGATCGTTTAAGTGGCGTGTCAAGGCCTACTCCAGAGGGGGAATTCGCCGAAATAGCCAACTTTGAGTGCGAGAACGCACCAAGGGTCCTATCTATGGATGGCATGAATTCAACATAATGTTCTCGTAAAAGCGTAATTATTATGAAGAAACAGTCAGCAAAATGATGGAAGCAGCTTTTGAGCCGCAGAAGCGAACATAATAAAATAAATATTTGTATTTTTGTTTTACTAAATGGATGTGCTTTATACGAGCAAAATCCTATATATAATTGATTAAAAATAAAGCATTTGTGTTAAGCCCAACAAGATGGATTTTGACAGATTGAAAAACGTAGTAAGAGGATCGACTGCAAAAATAAACACCTTGACTACGGAGATAGGGACAATTAAGTCTCGACTGGATGACTCACTAATAATAAATTCTGAGGGAATCCGCAGAAACGAACCAACCAATAAAGTCGAAGTCAACAAGGATGAATTGCCGATATTCTGTAATCCTTCAGTCTACAAATTTTCTTGTATGCGCAGCAGCTTTTTTGGAAGTTCGGAAAAGCAATTGATCAAAGGAATCCAGCAACATTTACCGTAATAACTAATTTAACAAGGCTTTGCACCATAATGAACATATATTTGAAATGGAGCACAAATCCAATTTAACGAATGGGAACGAATAACTCAACCAAGCAACATAGAATTAAAAATTGAATGATTGCGAGCTTGAGAGCAATCTTGATTTAATAATTATTAACACCATTCGTGTAGTCATTGCTTGTTTAATTGTATTATCTATATATATATATATATATATATATATATATATATATATATATATATATATATGTCGAATGCTACAAAAAATTAATATTTTTGACTGAACAGAAATTTTGCAGCCGGTATTTCCTGTCATGTACGATGTATGCTAGTCTACTGTAGGTTAATTATCTAATTTTTCTTTCCAGATATGTGCATTACTGTTTGATCCTCGCGAGTCAGATTTCCGTCTCACTCTTATGATGATCGTGGAAGGTGAAAACGCGTCAGTACGCGTGACTGACGGTAGTTTTGTTATGTTGTTCGACGACTGGTTAGTGTTTACTTCAAGTTTGCAAACCTGATTGAAAGAGCAACATACAGTAAGATAATTCGTTCAAACAATTACCAGGAAAGTGAAAGCCTATTCTAAACTCAGTACAGAAATAAAAGAATAACCATGTCAGAAACAACATTTGTTACACAATGGAATGAGCCATGCACACAAAAGCACACAAACAGAATGATACCAGCACGTACTTAAAAATAAACAGGCATTTATCTTCGAGCATTCGTAGGACTGGTGCAAAGTAAAACAAGTAAAATTTGAAAACAAATTTATTCTCTGAATCAGGGACTGGAACAATTTAATGTGTATTTGAGTAATTTCAAATTAAGCCCTTTTATTCATAATAATGATTTTTCATTAAGAAAACTGTGTCAAATTCAAAAGCAATGGACATTTAAAATAATATTTGTAGATAGTAAGTGAATTTATCCTTTTTTAATATTTGAGAAGGAGGAACATTGTTGTATTTAATAAAATTTAATATCAAACACAAATTCTACCAATATAAGCGGCAAATACTTTGGATCTGGTATCTCTTATTTCGTTTATGCATCTATAACCGTAAATTTGTCGTAAAATCGCATCTTAGCCATGTCTATTCTGATTTCTCGTAAAACCGTATGATGCGTTATCGATTTAATTTATAATGTGTCTACAAATACGATGTGTTAATTTGAAGTCACCTTACTAGTTCAATCCTAGCTTAAACGTACAATAGATTTTAAGATATTAATCAATCTCGACTGAAATAAAAACCTCACCAACAAGCCTTCACAAGAAACTGGCGTGATTAAAAAAGGAAACATGAATTGTGTGTAGAAATTTTCAAAATTAAAATGATGACGCATCATATGATTCTACGAGAAAAAATTCAGGATTGGCATGGCTAAGTTGAGATTGGTTACGAAAAATATATTTGTACGATTGGTTAAACGAAAATAGCACTACCTATTGGCTGTCGATACTGAATAAAAATGATGTTTTCATTAACTATTATTCCAGTTTATGGTGCTGTCTTGTCTTATACAAATCTAATAAATGAACGATTTTCAAGTAATGGAAGAAGGTGAGCTTATTGAATAGCACTACGGAAATGATAGATACTTTGCCACTTGCTGATTATATTTTTAGAGGGTGTCGCGCATTCATTTAGTTTCAACAAATGTATATTTATTATTTCATACATTTAGACTTTACATTTGATGTGCTTTCTCAAGCATTTGCACATTTTTACTCAGAAAATTCTCTTGGCCAATTAGTAATACATGTTTTTGAACCAAAATGTTTTTTTGTTTACAAACTGAGAAAAAATATATCTTGTATTATGTGTATTGCCTATTAAATTTAAATTAAAACATTCAAATGAACCATTTGAGGTTTAAATATTTTTCAGGGGTTTATAATGATGCTTTTTTAGATTCAACCTGCATTACAATGTGACTTCAGCACAAAATTTATAATAAAACCTATAAAAAGGTTAACTCATCGATTCGTGTCCTGAAAGTTTTAAGGCTGAAATTCAATAAAAACTTTAAGTTAATTTTGTAGAAACATTTGACGGTCAGAATATGTCTCGCTCATTTTTCAATACTAAATTTGGAAGAGTTAAATTCATTAAGATTGACAAAATTTACATAACCCTTCTCATCAAATTTTTTCTGTCTATTTGTATTGTTACCAAAATCAGTTCAGACAACTATAAATCTTTTTATCAAATTTCAATCCCATTACAGGCATATTGATGTAAAATGCGATTATTTTGCCCATTGTTAAGCCACATTCACTGGAAAATTAGTATGTTTCACATTTAAGTAAAATTTCTGAAGATAGTAACATTCCAATAGAATAAATGCATTCGTCAGGTGACTTTATCTCCTGTCGTTAGCTTAAGAGCAACATATTCAAATATTTTAATTTGAGCGAACAACTTCTGTCTGTATTTTTAATGCTCAGCTTTGAGAAACGACAATTAAATTATCAGAAGAGACACATAAATTATTTCCAACTGGTATTCATTGTCAACAATGCTATATTGATGATAATATATCAATATTTCTATCTCTCTTATCACTTTTCCCTCTCAATTATACTACTCTAAATAATTATTACCAATAAAACCTTTAGCATTTTATATTTCTCCTTTCCTTTATGACTTCATCAAAATTCACACCACTGTCAACTTCTGCACGCATCATTTTAATTTTACATTTATTAATGAGAGTCGCTGTCCTACGGTCACTTGAATATTAACCATAATTATAATCTTTATTTAAAATAAGTAAAATGTATTTCATTATTGGTGTATGCTTTTGTTTCTCCTAATAAGTTTAATTCATTTAAAAATTTTATTCTGCAGATTTTATTTATCTTGTATAATTATCGCAAACATCGGACTATTTAGAAATTGTTTTCATTACAAATAAGTTCTGAACAAACGATTTTATTTCTCTTTTTTCCTAATTATCATTGTTTTCAGTAATCAAGTTAAGCAATATTATTCGTATTCTCTCAAAAAAATGTTTATTCGAAAGTTCTCTAATCAGACTTCTTGTTTTAATTTTTATATTTATGCATATTCATAGGCTTTTATTTTTTAAATTAATGTTTTGGTTTAACTAAACTTAGCCTAGCAGCAACTCTATTCTTTTTATAAAATTTACAGAAATTATTTTATTCACCGTAATGGGCATTATTATATTATTATTATTATTATTATTATTATTATTATTATTATTATTATTATTATTATTATTATTATTATTATTTCATGTCAGCTTTTCTGATTTAACCTAAATAATGATGATCGTGATGTTTTTATTATGGTCTTTCTCATTTTATTCAACATTAAGCATGAACATCGTAAACCAAATCGCTATCGACGTTGTTATGGCGATAAGTGTTCCCTTTTTAATTTTATCGTCGCCATCTTAATTTTCATTATCGTCATAATTATTGTCCTAATCAGTACGACTTATGAGCTTATCAGTTTTTCTTCATTAAACTATCTATAAATGCATTAAGATTAACATATACAATGCCAGCATTTGCTTTTTTTGTCAATTTCGCTGTGACTTTTTGAGAATTTTTCATCACTCTTATGTTATATGACCTAGCAATTTATACCAATAAACGAACTGCTTATTGGGACTTTGAAGTTACGGTTTTGGTAATTTGCTTCTATTAAATTCAGTGAGTTAATTGCGTTGTGTGCTTTTCGTGCATTCATGTTTCTACAGCTTTTCTTAGCTTGCGCGTTATTTTACAACAATTAAGTAACGATAATTAATAAAAGTATGTTATTTCATGAAAGCAACAATTTAAAATACACTCATGATTTAAAATTGCTGTAGTCTTGAGTGAAGATTCATTAAAAATATTGAGCAATAAGGTTTCTACGTACTTCATGCTATAATAATAGGTTTCCTTCCAGAAAGTAACTTGCAATAAATGTTGTTACTTGTATAGAAGGGCCTCATTTTATATAATTTTTATTAATTGTTTCGTTTCTGACATATTATGTAATCCATTTCATCTCAGAAGCTTACGTAACGCTTTCTATTTAAAACACTGAGATTCAAATGTTTTCAGGAAATTATTCTACATTAGACATTGAAAATTGAAGAGTTTATTGAGAATTTAGTTCGTGATTTCCCGACGTGACACAACACACGAAAGTCGAGGAGGAGAAATGCTAGTGATTTATTGATCCATTTTAGAAGAAAATTCGACGGAATTTGCTTCACCTGAAGAAATGTTTACGAGTCGTACAACTCTGCACAAATATCGTCAGTCAGACTTACTCACTCGTTTTAATCATCAAAGAGTACGACAGCAGGCCTAATAATGAGGATCAATCGGAAATGTACATATAATGTGAATAAATAATGTAAAAAGCTTTTTTTCTTTGGTAGTCTCGCATAAATTGCACTTTAAATGTCCGCTGCACAATATGAATTATTTCTAGAGCGGTACCTTTTTTGCAGCTTTCGCCATACGTATATAAGTTAGTCAATAAATCAACCGGCAAACTGACTTTGTAAGACGACTTCTTAGATACCTTGAGATTGGTGTTTATCACAAGCTCATACAATTGATTTAATTAATTGTTACTACCACCTGCATAATCAATGATTTTGAAAATTAAATATCATATATATGTGACGAAAGCTGCAAAAAATTCATTTTCGTGACTCGATAGAAATCGCGCGGCTGAAATTTCTAGTCGAGTTCAACGCAAACGATAATTCTAGGAATTGTACCTGGTTAGATTACGATTTGATCTTTGATAGTCAGTTTACCCTCGTGCTCTGATGATAGCCATAGATGCTCGAAACGTATCAAAACTTGTGACTGACGCTAGTTTTGCTATGTTTGCACGACTAGCTAAATATAATTGGACAGATTTTATGTCATATTCGCAAACGTTATTTATTCAGCTGCAATAACCTATTATGCAATCAGTTATTGGTTAAACCATGTTTGAAAAATAGCTTGTTATACCATGAAGTCTCATTACAGCTGACGTTGTAATAGAACATATATGTTCTACAAAATGTTATCTCTTACAAAATAGGATTAAAAATTTATGTTCTTACAGCTGATATGTAAATAATTAATGAAACTATGCCAACCCATGAGACGATTTGATTTGATGCTGTTTTTACTCATTTCACGTTTACAAAAAAATAATAATATTTACTATGAAAAAACGAAGTGCGATTCTAATCATGCAAAAAAGTAATATGGACACCAACGGACAACATAATCAGTCAATTTTTGCGCGAGTGATGATAAAATTTCTTTAAATAATGTGCTTAAGATAAACACCAATGTCATTGAGTCTAGCCAGTCGAACAACATAGCAAAACTACCGTCAATCGCACGTACTGACGCGTTTCGACCTTCCATGATGATGATGATCATCAGAGCACGATGACAAACTGACTAGCTAGGATCAATGCAAAATGTGAATATGAGGTATGCCAATTCAGATTATTTATAGTTCCGTTTCGGCTTCATGTCAGAACACGAGATAGATGATTGTCTGCATTTCTTAGATGTACTATTAAAGAAAGAAACTAATGGTAAATTAAATAAAACAATTTACCATAAACCAACCTGGTCTGCACAGTATTTGCATTACAGCAGTTTTGTGCCGTTTCAATATAAATTATCAACAGTTCGTGGCTGCTTTTCAAGAATTGACAGGTTGGTTAGTCAAGATTCAAAAGACAACGAATATAATAAAGCAATTAACGATTTAATGTCTAATGGCTATCCTAGACAATTAATTGAATCAATTATTAAAGGGGAAGTAAACAGAAACAGACGTATTTCGGACCAGAAAAGAAAGCAGTCTACCTGAACATCCCATTTAAGGGGGATGCAGTTTCCCGAATAGCACAAAAGAAAGTTGAAGCGGCATTAACACGCACATTTAATGCAGCTAAACTACGAGTGTTATTTAGGGTAACACACTTGCCTTTACCAGCAATCAAAGAGAAACAGCCGTTAATGTCGACATCAAATATTATTTACCAATATACATGCGCAAGTTGTCGATCAACTTACGTAGGCCGATCGACCAGACGGTTAATTACTCGAATGAGAGAACATTGCAACTTAAACGCCTGTTTTAAATCAAATGGTGAATACACGTCTGCAATTGCGCAACACATCGTTGAAACCTCACACGTATGTTCTCCAGACGTAGCATTTAAAATAATTACTAAATGCAATAACAGAAGGGAGTTAGCCACATACGAAGCCTTATGGATAAACAAATTGCAGCCGGATTTATGCAAGCAGAAGAAGCATGTTCAGGCATTGAGCTTGAACTGGAGGTGATGAATGCCCATCATATTTCATCTTAATTACGCAACGTCAAGTGGACAATCGGAGACCGCACCATTATGTAGGCAGAGAAATGTCTATGAAACAATAAAATGTCTCTCACTCGATTTAATCTACAAAAGGAAAACATTAAACGATTTTTTCACGTATATCATTGATGCAGTGATGCATTTATATAATCTTTTAAACTAAATATTGATTCATATTGCTGTCAGTAATAGGTCTACATTTTTTAAACGTTACTGAAAGGTGTTACATATTTTACTTGACTCCGTTTATTATTACAACCACCGTCAACTACTCGTCCTGAAAAATTTGCATCTTCCTTGGCTATCATCAGAAAACCACATCTAACCTACTGGCGTTAAACAAACTTCGTAAATCACGTTTATTTTTATACCGTTACTAATTGTTGAACAAAATATGGGATTGGTGATAATTTGAACAGCACAAGCCACATGAATAATAAAATGGGTCGTATCTGCGTTCCTCTTAATGGCGAGTTGTTCAATTATTACGCTTACAATTTTCCCGTTTAAACAAGAGATACATTAATTTGTCATGCTCATTAAGGAAGTTAAATTATTTCCATAGAAAAATCTCAGACTAGAATGTGTGCTTGTCACCTTTGATGAATCCGTTATTTTTATTTGCTCCAGCTCATCGAATTTTACATTCAGGTAAAACGTTGTCAAAACATCTGGATAAAAGGAAGGTTGAAAGTGATATTTTTAGGCTTCTTTTTATATTCTGAGAAAATTAACAAAATTTGGTATTCCAGGAGCATTTGCATTGGCTAATATGAAAACATTCGTAATATTGTGAGGAGGTAATTCATCCTCAAAATTCAAAACTTATTCGCCATCTTACACGTCATTTTTATTAATCAATGTCAACATTCTAGGCTTTTTTATACAACAAGAAATACGAAAAAAGTTTAGTATTTCTGAAACATTTTTTATTGGTTAGTCTGAAAGCATTAGTAAGATTGACTGGAAGTTATACATTCTCAAATTTAAAAACTGATACAGCATCCTACATGTTAAATTTACTGAAATACGTGTGTAATTATGCTTGATCTTATGCTACAATAAGATTCAATGTGATTTATTATTAATTTTTGTTTGCTCTTTTATAGTCAGGTTAACGATTGTCCGTCTCTGTTCACATCCAGTCTTTTTGCTTTAACTTCCAATGACCTAAAAAGTTGGCACTTCACTAGTCTTCGTCATGTTGAGGCTTGTTGCTGCCTGTCACTTATGAATTTTTCATTCTTGCAGTCAAGTGCCGGTTTATCAACGTCTGTAGATTTGAACACCATTGCTGTCGATTACATTTCAGTTATTGAACCCTTCAATGACAGAAGACTTTCTGATGAGCAACGCTTATTATCGGTTTGCTGCGTTGCACAATTCATGGTTGAGTTCTGTGGCATTCCTGGTGAACTTCCGGTGAGCGCTTACGAGCACACTTCAATCTCGGCATCTATGCAGCAAAATGAAGTGAAAAAAGCGTATGCGAATATGATTCTAAATTGTGTTAACTTGAAAGTTCCAGAGTTAACAACAATGAACAATGAAATTTATATCGTCGAGCGCAGTGATTTTTCAATGAACCCAAGTGTTTCAATTGTCGTTATTTGTGGCAACAGAAACTCACATAAGGTAAAAGATTTAAAACTAATAAAATTTTCTCGGAATTTATCTATCTTTCAGTCTTGTACTGAATTGTAAAGATGTTTATACAAAATTGCACGATATGCAAAAGTGATGGTTGTAATATTTTTCTTTTGACACTGACTGCGTTATGCCTAATTCAATACATGCATAAGCATCACGCATATTTTTTGTTGATTTTAAATATAAAGACAGAATTAGGTAGCCGGAAAAATGAGCTCAATTTAAATATTTATCACCGGCATTACACACTGTTTGCTACTAATTTTGCACATATTTTTGCAAAGTTAAGCATTATCAAATAAAAGATTTCGTTAATTATGTATCAACTTATAACTATTTAGTGAGTCTACTTATCTATCCCCAAAGCCCACTTACCTTGCCATACACATTGCGTATATAGCCGTGTAAATTAGGATTGAAATAGGCTCAACTGTCGGTCTGTTACGAGGTTCGAGAAAAATTTGGAAAAAAGGTGAATAAAGCAGGCAAGCATGTTTTCTATAACCGTGATTTGTTAATCGTGTTTTTGAACCTATAATGATTTTATCTTTATCAAGAATTGAAAACTATTCAGAAAGACGCTTAGATGGTGAAAAATGCGTAGAGAAGAACCACAACTACCTACGAATTCAAAGTGTTTGTTTGATGCTCCGAGAAATGAAAAATTGTTTCTAAATTGTCTGCCTTAACTTTCTGAATTCAATTTAAGTAATGTTTGTTCACGTAACCGTATTGAACTGACACGCTCTGTAGACTAGACATTCATATTGCTATCTGTAGTTGTTGGAATTCCATTTAGAACCTCAAATAACTTTCTAAAGATGGACGTCTCAATTTGAGCTAACAGTTCACACAGTCTTCGTAATTTGGGAGAACAATATGACCACTGCAAAAATTCTAAATTTCTGTAAATTTCAAATGAATCGTGGATTTATTTAATTGAAGCATAAAGTTTATCTTCGGAACTCTGTCTGTGTTAGCCTTGTCTACCTTATTTACTGGGCAAGAATTCTTTTTAAATATACCACTTAGTAATTCTGATGAGCATAACTGCTCTATGTTTTTAATTGATTTGCGTGGGGTGCAATGAAACGTCTTGTTACAGATGAAGGGATTAAGGCATAATTTGGCAACGTTTATTTTAGTCATTTTAACTAACTTTTCTATGCAAAAACTGCTTTGAAACATGGAGTCACGATTCTCTGTCCTGGTAAGTTTTGTGCGGCATTACAAGACGTGAAGTAGCCATTTAATTCCTGCCTGGGCATAATGACTATAAAATATAGAAGTAGAATTACTATGCAACAGAGCAAAATTATATATGTTTTATAATCATAAACTTTATTTCAATCATTAATTCAGTTTCGGAGTCTTTCGATCCAATGCACCACCTAGTAAGAACGAAACAGGTCAACATGATCGAATCCTTTCCCCGGAAAAAAATCCGGACAGTGCTTGAAGAGTTCAAAATAAGAACGAAACTGGTCAACATGTACGAAACCTTTCTGTGGAAAACATTCCGGACATTACTTGAAGAGTTCCAAATAGGAATGAAAGCGGTCTACTTAATGAACTGCTTTTGCTACCTAATGCCGTTTTTTGTTTGTACCGACAAATTTAAATTTAATTGGATTTGTGTATATATCATGTTTGCAACCTTGCTTTTATTCATTTTGATCCCCACTCGCGGAAGCACTGTTTTTTTAGCCGTATCAAAATTAATTTATGTTTAATACCATTTTTAAATAAAATAGCATAATTTTCATTTAACATAATTAAGATTTATTTGATTTATTCTATGATATTCAAATGAGTGTTTTGCAACGATTATTATCACAAATTTTTTATCTAACAAATATTTAGGAGATAGTGGCGCGCAATCTTGCTCAAATTGTTAAAACTGATAATCAAGTTACAACTTTGTGCTCTGTAGCCAGTTCAGTCGGCGAACTGGCTGATGAGTTAGCCGATGCCTATAACAATTTTAAAAAATCCAACTCCACCAGCGAAAATCTGTTTCGGTCAACAGTGCACAAAAATCAGGGTAAACAGGTCAAGGAGATGAGCTCGGCTGTGAATAATTTGACCCTCCACGAGGACAGTGAAACAAGTGATCTTACCTTTCGGCAGCGATTGTTGTTGATATGCCCAGATGGAATGCACGCCAGACATGTTCAGGCGGCGATTTTTGTTCTCACTAAACAACCCAGTGATGAACCAATTCTAATTCGTATTAGTACGTTATTTTGTAAAATCTATGTCGCACATTTTTGTTCAGTAATTTAAGCTTAATTGAAACGCACGATGTATGTATTCTTTAACAGTTTACGTATAGTTAATAATTGCATGAATTTCTACTAGAAAATATTTTTCCGAGATGTATTTTAGAGTTATTTTTTTTTGCTCTCAACACAATACACATCTGATAGTAGAATTTGCGATTTTAAAATTACTTAAATATCCTATCCTTACAGAGAGATTAGAATCTAATTTTGAATTGACGGTGTTTCACTCTTTGCAGCATGATTTCCAGCGAGCAACATAGGCAAAATCAATCAGTTTAATAATTATGAAAAATAAATTAATAGCTTTTAATTTTGCACAAGGTGACGATTAAAATGAAGTTCTATGTAATTTATTCGTGCTGGACATAAGCTAGTGTGCTTAATTGTTTGGTCAGTTCACACTTTAATTTGTAGCCGTAATTTTTGAGAAGAATAAATGGGTATTATGTGTGTAATAGCAGTAATTTGTATTTCACATGAGTGATTTGCATTGCATGGTATTAACTGTAGCCGCTTAACAGCAATTTGTGTGTATCATTAAACTGTTTTTACAACAAATCGATATGAAATGTTTCGTTGTTGCTGACGCTTAAATTATCTTAATGTGTTCATGTGACTATTAGAACATTACTTGATGCTTAAAAAGATATACACGCACACGCATAAATTCATACAGGCATGCATATCTTTACCATTTGTTATGGCAGAGTTTGAAGATTATTTAGTTTTCAAAAACGTATAACATTATTCACATTTTTGAATTTAAACACAACATTCTTCATTAAGTAGAAGCACTTTCGTTCCATGTTATCACACGATTTACTTGATAAATTGAAAGAATGAATTAATTTAGTATAAAGAGTTTTAAACTGTACACATAAAAAACAGCAATAAATTGTTATATGTTGATCCAGCGAGTCATAATATAAGAAATATATTTTAATTTTACCTGATGTGCGTTTTGACTAACGCAGTAATTATTGCAGTAGTTTTCTTTCCTTAACAAAATATTCCGGCTGCCTTTATCGGCAGTCTTCTTTAGTTGGTCAATTATGACCAGTTTTACAAAACAAACTAATCAAGTAAGTTCAAATCCATCGTGTAGATGCCATGTACCTACTCGGCAACCATAGTTCTAGTACCATGTACTGTTTTGGTACTATAATTTTGATATCGGATAATGACACGATATCCATAGTGTTGGTACCCTTTTAAGACTCAGCATACATATTATATATAGTGAATTGCATTTGAAATCGCAATGTCAAAGACTTTATTTGAATTTAGATTCACTACTGCAGGATCCCACATTCATATAGGAGATTATACTATCCTATTTTCCAAAATTCATAGCACAAATATATGTATAGTGGGTAAAGGGCGTAATACCGGTTCCTACTACTGAGTCGCCAGTAAGCAAGAAACGAATGTGCACGAGATTATACTTAGTTTGTCCTTCAGATCTTATTTGAGTTAATTTGTTACAAGGTGTGCATAACCTAATACATAATTGCATATATATATATATAGAGTATATATATATATATTTCTATTAGAAGTCAACATATTGCATAGTGATATAAGTTATATATTTTGTGAATACAAACACTTTATACAACTCTCAGATGTTTAGTATTCTACGAAATAAATGCCTTTATCCACTTTGTTATTTATGTGTTGCTTTTCCTATTATAGTAAGAATACTGTGTTAATTAAAATGGCATGGATAGTCATAAATATATATATATATATATATATATAGATATATTTCTGAGATTACTAAACATCACTCTACAATCTCCTCACTTTCTCTATATATACATTCTGGGTTTTCAATTGATTATGCTGGTGGCTACAAATCTGACTTGCTTTATTAACTAATTAGAAATATATTGTGTTATTTGCGAAGGTAATGAACATAATAAAGATATATATATATATATATATATATATATATATATATATATATATATATACCACTAGCATGTTACCACTAGTATAATCAATTAAAAACTAATATATAGGAGTATATATATATATATATATATATATATATATATATATATATATTAGTACTCCGCATTAAACAGCAAAGAACTGATATAGATCTATTGACTTACCTACATTGTATAATGCTTAGTTTATACTGACAAATGTATGTATATAATTTGACTGGCGTTTTAAATCATGATCTCAATTTTATTTTAATTAGTTGTCATCATCGCCCGCACGACCAATGTGTGTATAATTGTATAAATGGTAAATTCATTACTACTTCCCCAGATAGCATGGTGTCTGTTCTTGAATGACAGATTTAAAGTGGTTAGTCGGAATTTTTGGTCTAAAGGGATACATTATAGGCTCCACTTTCGTTTAATACTTTATCTTGTTTCAGCTTTATATTTAAAAAAAAATTAGCAATTGAAGACTCCCCGATGCATACACAACCCAATTTGCGCAGAAATATGACAGCGGATTCTTCCAACATACTTGCCTACTTTATTATTGTTTGGTTGATAACAAGCTGAGTGTTTTATCAAATATCATATTGATCTAACCCTCTTAGCTTTGAATGGACAAAATTGAGTTAAATTATATAGGATTTCTTTAAATAAAACTTCTGAGCTTGACATAAACACAAATATTATAATATATTTATGTTGCCTTATAAACTAAGCATCATATAATGTAGCAAAGGAAATTCATTCAGTAGACCGATTCCGTACTTATTATTAACTATTTAAGTACTGCCTAAAATTTTGCCATTGACAGGTTTGGAACCTGTGCATAATTGTTTTCGGGTCTGTAACTATCCACTGCGTCATCCTGCTACGCAATACATTCAATTTGCAGTTAAATACCAACTTATGCTTTCGGTTAACAATTCTCTCAGCTGTAGCCTATGTGGTATCTTTTTAAACCTCAACTTTCAACTAGCCACCCACAATCTGTTGTTATAGAACAGACACCATTCTACATATGGCCATTTTATTTAAATGAAGATTTATACCAGGGTGGTGCACTGGATTGAATCAAACAATTCGAATCAGATGTGCTTCGGTTGGAGCCCCGTCCACTGGCAAAATCCTGGACGGTACTTGAAGAGTTCGCATTAAGGACGAAAACCGGTCTTCTGGATGAATTGCCTTTTCTACAATACACTTTGCCTAGTTTATACCGAAAAATGTATAGAAAATGTGATTATCGTTTCTATTCAGCTCGCAATCTTGATTTAAATCATTGCCATCACTACTTGCGCAATCAATTATTGTTTATTAGACAATTTGGTAAATAATTTTGTTAACATTACACAACAGAAAATAGGCAAATGCAAAAAGGCGCACACGCGACCAAAATAAACTCATGCGTATAATTCATTATCTATGCCCCATGACGGTTTGAAGAAGCCTCTGCCGGTGATTTCTTTACGTCGTGGATAGAAAAATGAACTTCAGTCGCAAAATTTATTTGCGGCTGAGTAGAACTCCAGAGGCGCTGGACTAAAGCGGTCTATTTTTCTGTAAGCATGGCGTGAATTATCTATTTTCTACTGAGTTTCTCTATAAATTGTGTTTGATTAGCTCCCTACCTACAGTATGTGTACATTATTGATCTGCTCTTCTTTAAATCAATTTTGCGAGCTTGAAGTAAGCACCAATCCCATTGTAGTTAACCAGTCGGTGAACAACATATCAAAATACCGGTTGTCAAACGCACTGACGCGTTTCGATCTTCCATGATTATTAACAGAATACGACGGCAAACTGAGTAGCGAGGATCAATCCGCAATGCATATATATGGAAAGAAAAATTAGATATGCTGCTCTCACCTCTAGTAGTTTTGCATACACTGTATTTGACTGGAAATATCGGCTACACAATTTCGATGCGATCACGAACATTAACTGATTGCAGCTTTTGTTACAACTAATTATTAATTGATTGCACGGGTGTTGGTATCAATTCTTTTAATTAATGTTGTGTCCACCTATATTAGATGGGCCATGCACTCGGATATCGTCTGTGTTAATTATCAGTGTATCGTCCAGACGAGACTTAATTATGCCTAATTCTGCAGTTATTTTTTTCATTTGAGTAGTCAGTCCTTGAATCAACGTTTCTAACTCATCAGAAGCCATTTTAAAAGTACGACACATGCTTTATTTTACTCAATTATATATAGAATTTTGCTCGCATAACAAGCATCGATTTAATAAAACAAATTTACAAATATTAATTAATTTCTGTCCACTACGGCTCAAAGTCTGCTTCTAACATTGGGCGGACTGCTTCATCCTTATACGGGCGCTTCTGCGAGGAATTTCTGTTGAAATAATGTCTGCCCTAGATAAGACCTTTGTTCATTATTTGTCTTAAAGGTGGCTATTGCCACAATCAAGTATGCGAGCTTAAAGTAATCTCCAATCCCATTGTATTTAACCAATAGTCGAACAGCAATGCAAAACCACCGCCAGGCACACGCGCTGACGCGTTTTGACCTTTCATGCTCATCATCAGATTACGATGGCAAACTGGCTAGTGAGGATCAAACCGCATTGAATATATATATCTACATATATATATATATATATATATATATATATATATATATATATATATATATATATAATTCGTCTGCTGTTGCTGCCTTTCAAAAACTATTTGTTTGTTTTCCTTTTTATTTTCAGAGCTATTTGTTGCGTCATAATGTAGCCTGTAAGCCAAACATTGAGCATCAATCTTTAAATGCCTATAACCTTCAGTGATATTTTTGGTCCATTGCATGATTTGTAAAGCTATAAGCTGGAAGTCCACCTTTACATACAATTCTGATTTGATAATTATTAGATAATTCAATTGGCCATCTATTTCTGTATAGCAAATATTTCGAATTTACTTACTGTTTCAATAACCAGACCAGAAACATTAATTTTAGCGCTAATCATTTGATTTAGTCATAAAAACTGATTTTTATTTATATTTCAGCACTCTTTTCATCGATATTTATTATTGCTGATATGCCAACTAATCAAATTCAAAAGGTTGAATATTCCATGAGATTTATAAATATAATTTTCTGCCAATGTTTGAAACATTTTCAATACAATTTTTGTGTTACGCGAAGAAGGATTCGATGCTTTTACGCAATGTTTGCTATATAGAAAACCCAAATAATTCTCTCCTATTAGTCTAACTTTTGTACTCCAGGTAGAACGTTTAAGACCTGGATGAACATAAATCTTAAAAATGGTGTGCTGTGTATACATGCGATAGTTTGTTAAGTGGATTTACTCTTGAAAATACAAATTCCGAGCGGATGTAAACTTTATCGGACTTATATTTGCTTTTGTGTTCAAAAATGTTAATCTAGTCCAGCTCGGATAAACAGTTAACTTGCATCAGAAAACATTTTGTGCCTTCAATAATACTCTAAGATTTCAGTTTTCTATAAAAACCATCCACGTTCATTTTCATGGTTTTATTTATTAAACAAAAGATCTTTTCGGATCGGCTCCATGATTTTCTCTTTTTACATGCGCCTACAACAATAGAGTGCAATAAAAAACTAATTTTTGATTTCAAAGGATTTCTTTGTGGTTGTTCATTGGAAATCTAACCTGTTCCCAAAATACAAAACGAAGTAAATGTGACTATTAAACACTATTTTTTCTATGCCCGACCATTCCTTAATTTGACCCCTTGGAAGAATCTAAAAACGTTTTATTCAGTTTTTTGTGTTGATATTCGCTTTACACGAATACAATGTTAACTCTTATTACATTGTCCACTTTTCGAGCATTCAAGTATTTGTAGATGATATGCACCTATAAAGGGATGTTATCTGCAAATACATTTTTAGTGCATGTAATCTGTGTATTACAATTTATTATTTTTTTGAAATGCGAACCTTAATAAATTTCATAATAACCTTTCCATATGCAGAAAGGAAAAGAAATTTTATCAGGTACAAGAACCGTGTCTTTGAAAGGCGAAACAACATATAAAAATACAAAAATGAAGAGAGCGTGAAATATGCATTTAAGTTTTGGCATTATTTAAAACGAGAATTTACTATAAGACATTACATACAGAAATGTAATTCGCTAAATTTTAAACTGGTATATGAGCTGCACATGTTCATGCCTGTTCTCGCCTCAGAATTTACGATGTCTTATCGCAAAACATTAGGACTACTTTGCTCCAAAGCAGATTCCCACTTTCTAAGATTTCTGTTCAATTTTACTGACATATAAGACTACGAACACTTATCTTCCATACATTTAGGATGCAAGAACTGAAATTCCTCAATGTGGTAGGTTAGTTGACTTACATTACGTACTAGAATTTGAGTGCAATTTGAAGAACTGGATTTGTGCTCAAGACCTATTTGAATTATTAGCAGAAACTAGTCCAACTATAGCCATGATAGTTGCACTCACTAAATGAAAAATACTATTAGTAGATTATTTATTACTCATTTTAACTTTACGACTTCAAAATGAAGATTAAAAGCGCTTGACAAGCTGATACATCGTGACAGTTTTATCAAGAATTCAGGCAACATGAGCCACAAAAAGAGCATCTTTCACAACCCTTATCATTTCAGGCCGTGTTTACAATGCATCTGTGCGTGCGGTGTTGTTATACGCCAGCAATTAGTTGTCACATAGAGCTAGAGATCCTAGAAGCTCCCCAGTATTCAATCACCAATGACCTAAAATCATGGACCATATTAGTTTTCAACAGCCAATAAATAAGGCTGACTTTTGTGAAAATTCCTTGCATCTCATAATAAGTGTCATCATTTGCGCAATTTCGGTTAAATTTTTTAAGATGTCTATAGACCGATTGTCTGGTCAAGGGCTGTATGCTCAACCAACGTCATATTGACTTAAATAGCCAGGAAGTGTCGGGTTTTATATGCTACATAAACAGTTATTGTCAACGAAAAATAGTTAGGATAGTAAAAGACCATTTTAAAAACTACGATGAGGTGTTCTTCTCATCACAATGTTAGTTTCACAATCTAGTGCTTTATGGCATCAAACTAGGTTGAGTGGAAATTTGAAACTGTACCAAGTCGAGTCATTTAGTTCTTAATTGTCTTGCCTACATTTTGCCACACTTGGCAGAGAGATTATGTTAAGACGCCGCAAATAAAATCTCACAAAATTGCCGTATCACCAATGTTGTCGTATGTTTAAGTTTACTTTGCTTAATTAATGCATTGTTTTGAGGTGTGTAAGTGAATTGACACCTGCGTTTTTGGCAATTATTTGCATATATGCTTCATTCAACCATTCTGCTTATCCTAATTCTTTGCTTCTTATAAATTTTTATGAATTCCTTTTATTACTTATGTTGGTGTTTATTTTTCCCATGCTTACATCGAAGTAAGACACTATACTTTAGATACTAAGCTATTGTTATTAGTGAGGATAATCGTGATCTAACTGGGCAAATATGAAATGGACGATAGTTTAATTTAGTGTCATTTAAGGATTTATGACAGCATTGCTCATTTTCTTTAATCTTACAATTAAATTGCTCTTTCCACATTTCGTCAAGAAATTGATAACATACTGCGAAGCCTGGATCATGACAGCTTAAAATATATAGAGATATTTAGATCAGAGAATTGTGTTTTGAAATTAATTTTGTCAATTAGCAAATAATTCATTATTGTATTTAAGACCATGCAATTGGAGAAATTATTTTAAAGTAGCTGAAATGGATTAGTTGACACCCGCCAATTTAGGGAAATTTAAAATTAAATTTAAAAAAATATCATGAGGCCTAATTAAAGCGAATGCTTTACCTATTCGATAAAATACTGCATATATCTCAATTTCATTATTCTTCATGATTATGCGATAACGGGCAGCAATAGTTATTACGTATAGGGACGTTAAAAGGTTCTAGTCTATATCAAAATGTAAAAACCACATATTAACTCCGATGGATTTAAGAAGAGTTTCTAACTCGACAGTTCTTTAACTCCTGAAAAACTTCAATCTGTGATGAAGGTCGTCTATTGTCTGCGATGGCTCGGACTTAAAGACTAATGCAGACTTTTATTAAATCTGCTGAAATGAAGTGTAATGTCCTAATAGCGAATGGGTAAATTGTGTCACTTGCAACAATGGATTTACTTTTGCATTGCTTCTCGTGAACCATTCTGCGATGCGCCACTAATATTATTTGTCAGAAAATTAAAACGTAGAAATCGACTTAAACCACATTGAAAATAAAGAGCATAAAATTAATGGATCTATACGTTCACTAAAAATAAAAATAATGACCTCAATACTGAAGGAGTGTATTATTAATTTTAATACATGCATTCAAAACCTATGCAATTTTGTGCGTTTATCTCTCAGCTTTACTTAGATTGTAATGCCCTCACTCTCTTGCTAGCCCCACCTAGATTCATCTAAGCGAAGCTGATGATGTTAAACCTACAATTTTAGGCTAAAGCTTTCTAAATGTAGCACATGTATTTATGGCCATAGAATATGACAAAGTTCATAACTTGAATTAAATGGTTAAGAAAAGATGCGCGGGTTTAAAAAATTATATTTTATAATTTCATCGTGATATTCACCATTGCCAAAAGTATACGCAAATCTTCACAATTATCACATTTACTAAGGAGGGAACATTATTCACACCTGTAGTAGATAAGTATTCATTTAATAACGTAATATATGACGCTTTAGAATGTGAGAAATCTCTAATTTCTTTCCGGCTTTGTGTCTCTATTGCTAGCAATTAAATTATGTTGAGCCTACTGAATAGCTAAAGGCTGTTTAGTGCCTTTTAATGAAAGATGTAATATTTTAATAATTACACGCATGACTATGACGAAAAGTAACTTCAAATGACTTATATTCTAGGCTCCTCCCTTTTACTGATCGCAACCATCAACGAAAAGCTAACATGTATTGTGCTGAAATCAATATTTTGTCTTGAATGACAAATTAGTAATTTTCTTGTCAGTGTTAATCCCATTAATTTTACGAATGAATAGAAATATATTGCTCTCGTATATTTTTGATTAAAATTTTGCTAAATGGAAACGTCACAAACCCAGACACATATGCTGTGTAGACAGGATATCTTAATTGACTAATTGCACGGGCTTAGAATGTATATTATTTCATATGTGTAATTGGAATTGTTTAAGCGTGGGTAAGAAATTAAAAATTTAGTTTCTACATTTGAGCTTAATTTGCGTGTTTGCCTTGTCTGATTATTTGAGCCTCGTTTTTATTCTAACATATGATAGTTGCGCAAATGTTGGTAAAATTATTTAAAACAGGCTTGTGTGTCTGAGATAAACAATAATAACATAATGAGTCTACGTAAAATTTGGGTCATAACTCAGACTCTAGCTTTAATAGATTCGCACCTGTTTTCATTTGCAACAGATATTCTTGCTTTAAAGTAGATTCTAGGTTGCAAAACTGTTCGAATTGGGTAACATAGTTCATATTTTGATTACGTTCCTTCTGAAAATAATAAGATGCATAATATTTATGCGCACTCAGGCTATTTTCTTGCTGGATTTATAATTTTGCGCTATTCTGAGTTTGACTTTCTTCGATATTATGTTTTACTAATGTTACTGGCTACTGTTAATAACGTGATATATGCATAGAAAGTATTTTTTGATAGCTTAATATAAATAAAGCAGTTACTTCTCTATGATTTCTACAATTTTATATTGCGGGAACGGTATTCTTAGATACAAATATATTTACACGTACAAAATTACATGATCAAATAGATAATAGTTTTACACGCATATCCTAGATCGCTTATAAACTCTGTAAACTTCGCAAAAAGGCATACAATTATACGTTTTTATCAAATTAAAGAAACTCTGATCAATTCATTAATTTCTTTACTCTTGATATTTGTTATTTAATCTTTTAGGTTCGGTGTGTACATGCATTAATTGGCAAACCGTCTTTATTGATAACGGCAGGTTAGAATTAATAAAAATAACTTTGATGTATATAAATATGTCCTTTATGTATATTACATAATAAATAATTATTATTTCATTTATAACCATGTAAATAGTTACTGCGCATTTGTCATTTAGTTTTACCTTGGAGATTATAGATAATGATTTTATAATGATGCCTACGTAACATACGATGATGGATAAGATCCGCTAACGGTAATGAATATATATATATATATATATATATATATATATTATCGGTATAAACAAAAAATCATTATAATGCAAATGAATTTGTCTAATATACCCGTTTCGTCCTTATTGTGAACTGTTCAATACAATCCAGAATTTGCCGCAGAAGGGACTCGAATCTGGGAACATTTTTTTCGGAGTCTAAGACTATTCCCTACACCAATCCTGCGGCAAAAAACGCAATTTTAAGTGATATACCAAGTTTTGCATTTGGTTAGCCTTACAAAGGACAGGGTTTTAGACTCAAAAACAAATGTGATTCGGTTCGAGTCTCGGTAACGACTAATTATTGGCATTATATTTGCTACCTGATGCAACATTCAGTCTACACTGTCAAATATATAATCAAAATTCTGCTGTTGAATCGCAAATATATCAATTTATTTGGATATATTTATGGTTACATATATATATATATATATATATATATATATATATATATATATATATATATATATTACAAATATATTCTAATTAGGAAGAAAAACACATTAATAACAAAGTGGATAATGGCCATTTATTTCGAGAATACTAAACTTTGCTCTACAATCTTTCATTTATGTACATTCTGGGTTTTCATTTGAATATGCTGGTGGCAACAAATATGACTCGGTTTTCTTTTTCTTGTTTTGGCTGATTGGTAAGTTGGTATACGTTTGTGTCTGTGTGTGTGCCTATTTGCAGGTAAAGGTCCTTCTCACTCTATTGCAAAGTGATGTCTGAGATCTGGTCATTATTGTATTGATGGCTTTAGAATTCACCATCTGTTCGAATTGCTCGCTGTTACGTGTATTTCTGGAAAATCAGCTATTTCCGATCATATATTGGAAATGGGGCACCCAGTCAATTCGACCAATTTCTCAATTCCATATAAAGCAAAATCAGAAAAATTATTATATGCCTATGTAGACCTTTTTATAAAACAATACGCTCCTGGCCTAATTATTCAAAAGTTTCATCAACATGATATTCTAATCGACTGGCCACGAATAATAAAATTCACCAAAAACTTACTAGTATCCAGGCAAGACCAAACAGGCCCTCGACTAGAATCAACAAACATTCAAAAGGATTCTTTAAATCAAGTTTGCGAGATTGAAGTAAACACCAATCCCATTCTATTTAACCAGTCGTCGAACAACATAACAAAACTACCGTCAGTCGTAACACACTGACGCGTTTCGACCTTCCATGATCATCATCAGAGTACGGCGGCAAACTGACTACGAGGATCAAACCGCATTGCATATATATGGAAAGCAAAATTATATATGCGGCTCTCACCTCTAGGGGTCTGAATGGGAAAAAAATTCCACAGAATAAAATGGTCTCACTTGATATCTCATCCTTATTTACAAACATACCACTGGATAGGACAACGGAGATTTTGAGTGACCTTATTAATAATGAGTTTTATGATTTCCCTATAGACACCAATGACATCAAAGGCCTCATACCTAAATATTCAAAAGTTTCATCAACATGATATTCTAATCGACTGACCACGAATAAGAAAATTCAGCAACAGTATCTAGGCAAGACCGAACAGGCCCTCGACTAGAATCAGCAAACCTTCACTCGGATTGGCAACAAACTGAAATGGAAAAAACAGATGCGCATACGGTGACAGACGTTACTGAACAACTTGAGCGTTCAACAGTGCAATCCGCACTTGCGCTGTTACCAAGTAAAGAACACAAATTTGCGCAAAAACGTGAAACGAAAGACAACACTCGGAAAAATAGCACTCGTAAACGTAACAGCGAAAAATTCGTACAGATGGTTTATTCTAAAGCCATCAATACAATAATGACCAGATCTCAGACATCACTTTGCAATACAGTGAGAAGGACCTTTACATGCAAACAGGCACGCACACAGACACAAACGCATACACACTTACCAATCAGCCAAAACAAGAAATAGAAAACCGAGTCATATTTGTTGGCACCCACATATTCAAATGAAAAGCCAGAATGTATATAAATGAAAGATTGTAGAGCGAAGTTTAGTATTCTCGAAATAAACGGCCATTATCCACTTCGTTATTAGTATGTTTTTTCTTCCTAATTAGAAATATACTGTGTAATATTCGAAGGCAATGGGCATATATATAAGATATAGTGATTTAAAGTGCACTCATGCTATTTATAATGTTATTGTTAATCACAAAATTATTAATCCGACAAAGCTGTTGTACAGACTGTACCAAATCTAATGAGCAAAGTAGAAGTACAGAATTCATTTTATCCAGCAGAGAATTTTAGTTGCCTAGATGTCGACTTTGTATTTTGTGACTACTTTTTTGTTTTGATCAGTATTCATGTGGACATTTTGCACTGAATAGCCTTGTCATTTCCGGTATACGCTCAATTTTGACAGGCCGTCACCACAATTCCTAAACAGAAATCATTAGAATAAACATTGGTTTATATTAAACAACGGTTAATTGGCTTTTTCTGCGCTGCAAATAAAAGTCAGTAGGGCGAAACCGAGGAAAACAGGAAACGAAATGCCAGTTTGTATGATATACTTGTGCCAATTTTTTACCGATTCTTATCAAGTTCAATAAAAGATATTTTAAAAATCTTACTGAATTGAAAAATATATATATTTCGTCCGATTGATTATTCGGCTTCGTATGTTTAGGAAATCGTGTCAAGTATTTTTCAAATACGCAAAACACGTATCATTCTATAGAAATTTAAAAGAATTAAATGACATTGACACCTTTGCTTCATCTTATCAACTGATTTACTGGAGGTATAAACAAAATTATTCTGTGTAAATAGAAAAACAGTCTATATGATACTGAAACATTATCCTTAAGTTCATCCTGCCTTTGGTTTATCCTTCTGGTCACAACTGAACTAATTTGTTTCTAGGTTCGCAACACCTAATACATACATGCATATATATTAGTTCTCCGCAACAAAAACTATTTAAATGTTATATATTGATACATTGTTCGGATGTTTTAAAAGCAATAACATATATTCAGGAAAGCTTGTATATATTGCTCCTGTAATAACTTAAACGAAATCATCAAAGCAAGCCCGCACACATATCTGTCTACAAATTGGCCCAGTATGTTTGGCGAGCTGAACAAGTTATTATGCTATTTAGCTGTTCAGAGAAATTAATACTTTTATGCCTCGGTTATTTCAAATTTTGGTAATTAAAAAATTGCAAAAATAATCTCTTTTAACTTCATAAATGCACTTAATAAGACCGTTCTCTTTAGTTAGGAAAGCTCTGTTTACTTTTTTCCGCATTTTATCTAATACGCACGTCACTTACTTACTTATTTGAAATCGCCAAGGTATTTCAGCGTATTCTTATTAGAAGCCTATGTTTTCAAGGTCGACTGCTAATTGTGATTGATTTAATATTTCCTGTATATATAATCCGAATATTTGGAAATTATTTTATTATTTTTAATGTCAAATTCAGATCACGTCAGACTTTTAGTTGGTATTCTCTTTTTTTATTCCGTATGTTTAATGTGCTTTCATTGTGTCCTGGTTATCGCTTGTTGAGCCACCACAAATTGCATCATCTTACTATTGCCGACTCGTGTCAATAATCTGTCTTTTATACTATTGGCCATTTTCGATTTAACTAATTCAGCAGGAGCAACTGCCGGGCCCCAATGAATATGACATTACAAACAAATTATAATTTAATAATACGGGTTGGTGTCTTTAGTACAAAATCGGTTAAAAAACCGACATCAAATCAATTTAAAGCAAAGTGGATTATTAGTTCCAGTATAGCTAGTTTCAATGAAGGCAGACGTTTGTCTGCCAGCCTTCTATTCGTCCACGATTCGCCTAGGCCACACAGCATTCTGCAATTCATGTCCAAATGTCACGAACAAATGAATGGATTAATCTTTTTTCGGAGGACTCGTGTGGACACGCCTGATTTTCTTCACTGCATAACTGTTTCGTATGCCTTGGTATCTGTAGCGTTAACATATGTCGCTGCGGTTTCATTCACCAACGTGAAGTAGAAAGGATCCCGACTTGGCCCCATTGTAGTAGTAGCACCCGTTAAACACCCATCCTATACCGACTCGTTCCATGTTATAGACAACTTTCCATCTAGCATATCAGAATGAAAAAAAACTGCCCACTCTCGATGAACAAGGCATTAAAAACAAGTCATGCTTTGATAATAGGCTTTAGAAATTACACTAAAAACATTGTTTTAGAGGCATCATCATACACACTCAAAACCAAAACGGATTATTAGTTTACGTCTAATAAATTTTAAACTAGGCAGGCATCCGGCTACCAGTCTTCAATTCGGCAAAGATGTGCCTAGGCGACTCAGGTTACTGCAATTCACATACACAGGTCACGAACAAGTTACTGTATTCATCTTGTTCAAAGGTGTTGAGCGCACTCCTAGTTGTCTTCAATGCGTAATGGCCCCTTATGCCTTGGTAGCTTCAGAGTAAGCATATGTCGCCTCGATTACATTCCCTAACGTGATGCAGAATCGATCCCGTCTTGGCTTCTTTGTGGTGGTCAACACATGTTAATATTAACACTCATAGCATTTATTTAGTTATTAAAAAGCGATTTTTGCTTCAATAAGCTTGTATTGCTAGCCTTTATTTATACCAGCTTATCTTCACAAATTATAAATTGTTCGCAGACAACAACGTAAAACCTGGCTGCCATAATCTAGTAAAGATTTTCAAATTCAAAATAACTCCTGCGATACATCGATACAGCATGAAAATTGATTATTTCGCACAGTTCGAGATAGTCTACTTATTTTAGATTTTTCACAACATAAATAAGCGGTCATGTTTTTGCCATATAAAAACAACGAATTTTGAAATAAATCCACTATTACAAGTGGTTTACGTGTGTATAAATGTGTGTGTTTGTGCATGCACATGTATGAATACGCACTTCTGTTTACACGCCTGAATAGGAAATTCACTCAACACAGAGAAAGTTTTCTTTTATCGTTTTTGCATATTTTAATAAAAAAAGCCCTAATAATGATGTTCTTTTTCCTTTTCGCTGCGCAGGAATTGTATTTTTCGCCACTAACCAGAATTTCCCTGCCGACTTTATTCTTCACTGTCCCGTTAAAATATAAATCAATGTAACTATTCTGGCGCTGTTATAAGCAATACCATCGAAAGATTTCTCAATTTCGCTTAAAATAAACAATGAAAATTACAAATAACTGGCAGAACAAATTTTCCTTAAATGGATTTCCTTAGACAACTGTGTTACTGATCATGTAAAATTGAAACAAAGCACAAGGGAATTTCCATTATCATCACATATATTCTAGGTTAGTACATAGACTGAACACTGAAACATTAAATTTATATTGACATCTCATTTATCTTTGTGCTCTCTTTTTTAGATTAACATATCCGGGTTTGCTGGAATCTTGTAGTGTGGGATGGACTAATTGCATTTTACTAACTGGACCAAAACAGGTATAATATATGTATATATATATATATATATATAAATTGAAAAAGAAGTATTTTATTAAATAATTTGAATAATTAAACAATATTGTTTGCATTTTTATACTGTTAATAGCATTATTAACTGTCTTAAAAATACATATTCATCGACTTTTAAATGAGTAATCGAACATTGGTTGCGTGGATGGTGAGAACGATTAATTTAATCTAGGTTTCGATCTTGATATATACACTTGACCCTTAATGTACATATATTTGTCTGTTTATGTCAATTGTTGTATAATGTGGAAAAGGCAATTCATCCAGCAGATCGGTTTCGTCCTTATTGGGAACTCATCACGTACTGTTCAGAATTTGCCGCGGACAGGGCTCGAACTTGACCACATCCGTTTTGGAATCTATTGCTTTCTATAAATCGTTCTATATATATAATCAAAAGTCTGCAATTAAATTGCAATTCATTATAACTTACACAGTTGACAGGGCTACAAATTCATAAATTGATATATAATAGAAGACTGCGTGTAATTTGCGGAATAGGGGGCGTCGTGGATGAATTCAAGAGTCGTAAATAATTACGCCCGAAAATAAGCACTCGTCGCGTCTAATTTTGGCAATTATTTAGTGAGTTCCAATGGTTAATGTATGCTGAAAACATATAATAATTCAAAATTCTGCTATTATACATTAATTCAATTCAATTACATATATATATATATATATATATATATATATATATATATATATTCATATTACCCATTCAAGGTGCAAAGGACAAATATTAATCGTCTTAAACTTAACATTATTGATCAAATCGTAAATATTTACGCCTGAGATTAAGCCCTGGTCGCGTCTAATTTATATATATATATATATATATATATATATATATATATATATTACCAATTCAAGATGCAAGGAATAAATATAAATCATTTTAAACTTAACACTATTAATATAATTGGCTTTTTTTATCTCGATAGAAATGGGACAAACTTGATTCTAGATGCATTTTAAAGTTATATCCGACATTAGATTACGTTTGCTGATGCGTTATGAAGCATTGGAAAAATGGACTTTTTGAGCTGACTTGAAAACTGTATGAAAAACATTTATTTTCGTGTACCGCGTCAAAAATTGCTATATTTTTACAATTCCCAAATAAAATGATCGGTTGTTATTTCTCTACAATCTGCAAACGCATATCTACCCGATAAATAGGTAAAATGCTCTATAAATTAACATATATATTTATACATATATATAACCAAATATACTTTGTGTTTGGTTTTCATATTTTATAAATTCTCGCACAAAAGCCAAATAAACGAAAAATAATTATTATTTATGTTTATACAAATCAAGGTTGTGATGTTGATATTAACATCTGTCCCGTTAAGTAAACTATGCATTGCATAATTTAGAAAAGGTAATTCGTCCAGTAGACAGATTTCGTTCTTATTGTGAACAAATTACGTACTGTCCAGAATTTTGGTGGATATGGCGCGAATCTGGCCATGTCTGTTTCGGAATATGCCACGAGAAATAAACCGCCATTTATATTGGAAGTATGACAAATCAGATACGCAGCTCTTATCTCCTGTAGTCTCACAAACATTTTACTTCATTGGTAAAATCGCTTGCATGACTTGATTTTTGTCGCTGCAGTTTTCGCTGCAGGTGCACATGTGGCACAGCATCACTTACAGCAATGCAACAGCGTTTGCTAATTGATGCTTCACTGCACAATAAAGAAAAAAGCGAATGTTCAACATGTATTTAAATACATAGTAGTGTCAAAAATGACTATTTCTTTAAAATTATTAAAACGGAGTGATTTATGAACAGAAACATCTAACTTCGACGGGTATACTTACCTAGGAAACTCAATGATACGAAGAAACCTAGACATTTACTACACAAAATTTTGGCAAAGTCAACTTTAATTCAATGCGATATCGGCTGTAACATTTCCTTATGGTCTATTACTTTATAAACACGAAAATAACTTGCCGTTAACTTGGCTCAACACAGAATGGAAATTTATGCGAATTATTCAACTAGAAATCTGCATCAGCATCTCCATTGTGCGTGATTCGACGCCATATCGCACAGGGTTTCTAACCGAGATTTATTATTATATCGTTAAAAATCGTTTACACACAGATGCATTACACATCGGCCTCTTAAAGCCAAATGAAATACTTGCGTTTTTTCATAAACGGTGAAGGTTGGGGTAGGTTACTCTAGCTTCCGTGATTATTATATTCTCCTCGTCACTAATATTTTCTGAGTTATTATTTCAGCCACCAAGATTTGTTAACCTGTGAATTACATCCAGATCTTCACCTTTAAGCCACAAAGTGGAGGTGAGTGTTGGGTGATCCTGAAGAATTATCTTATATTTGGTGATTGTGAACAAAAGACTGAAAGATAGAGCGATGACGGCTAATATGTTCACGGTAAAGGGGGGAATCTTTGCAATCCAAGAATAATACAATATTGTCTGCATGGTGAAGTTCCACTAAGCTGTGATCCGGCTGTATCTGGGCGCCTGCATCGTGAATGTAGAGAAGAGAAGGGATTTTAATGGAGTCTATTTAAATTGCATAAAAACGGAAAAATTAAAAACCATTGCTAGTAGTAAAGGTGTGGGATAATTCGTTGTAGACCCAAATGCAATCTGAATAATATTTGCAAATTTATTTGGCCCATTACCTTTCGACAAGAGACTTGCGATTCACCGAGCCAAATTTACCCTTGTAGTTTAGAAAGCTATATTTTGTTAATAAGGTCCAAATTCAATAATAAACTTTACTAAATAGACAAGGCAGTTCAAATAAAAGCAAACAATTTGGCATACAAACTAAAACGTTCAAACATGAGAAGCATAACTAAATAGTTGAAAGATGGCTATTTTGAGGTTTAACTGTTCAAATACATGTCTTAAGATATAATTTTTGTCTAAGCAACCTTTTCCTTTACGAGAACATAGTTTTTTTCGTGCAGCCTGTCACCCTTATTTATGGCCTTTACCAGTAGGATTGTCAAATGGTTTCTAAAGTTAGTGTCAAAGGCGGTGGAATTCGTATGCTAGAACATTTGCGACATAAACGTTTTGAGTCAAGCTCTGCATCTTGCGTTTATTTAAATAACTTTAATCTCAAAATCATTTTAACTTTATTAGTGGTTTCCTATAATAATCATCATAGATTTGATACATGTTCAATCGTGCATTGCATTATAATTGCGGAATTGACGATTTATTATCCTTCATTTACCAAGTATTTAGCATATCGTTTGTGTGCTTATTTTTGTAGAAAGCAAGGTGTTGATGCAATCAATATCCTTTTTCCCCTCTAAAACCTTTACTCTTACAAACGAATTTAAAACTTCTCAAATTCAAGTTTTCTAGTTTGATATAAACACCGTTCTGATTGTATGTAACCTGCCACAAAACGTAGCAAAACTACCCCCAGACATGCACATTGACGCATTTCGACAAAAAATAATAATCATCAGTACATGATGACAAATTGTGTAGCGAAGATCAAACTGCTATTCATATATAAGAAAAGTAAGCTTCTTTTGCCCCTAGTAATCTCTTAAAATTTAAACCAGGCGGAAATTTAGGCTGCAGAGTTTCTGTGTTGTCACACCAATTAACATCTTTTATTTTTCAATAAATGTACATATGTTATGCAATTAAACAATCTTTGATTGTGCTGATGGTGATGCAAATGCTGTAAATATAGTTTGAGAGCTTGATGTGATCACCGAATTAATTATATTTAACCAGTCGCACACCCCATTAAAACTACCGTCAGTCACACGTAATGACGCGTTTCGACCTTCTATGATCATCAACATAGCACAATGGAAAACGTTCCAACGGGGGTCAAACAATCAAAATTACATACGAAAAGCAATGTTAGATAAGCGGCTCTCACTTACAGCAGTATAGCATGCTTTGAAATTGACTTGAAATGTCAGATTAAAAATTTCTGAGCAGTCAAGTACATTTACATTATGCAGTTTCAGCTACATGTGTGCAAGTTGTATAATTAAACAGTCAGTGATTTCGCTGGGTGGTAATAGTATATATTTAAATCAGGTTTGATAACTTACTATAAACAATGAGTTTATTGTATCCTCGCAGTTGCACAACAGCAAAACTACCGCCAGTCACACGTTTTGACGCGTTTCGACCTTCCATTATCCTCGCTAGTCAATTTCTCATCGTGTTATGGTAATAGTAAAGCAATTACTATAATCAAGGTTGCGATTTTGATATAATCACCTGACCCTTTATGCAAATACATTTGAAATTTTAAATTAAGCACTGTATAGTGTTGAAAACGCAATTCATACTGTGGACCGGCTTCGTTCTTATTGGGAACTCATCACGTACTGCTGAAAAAATTGGTCAGGTGGAGCCCTATCCGTGGCAAATTCTAAGCATTACGTGATGAGTGTTGTAAAACTAGAGTACATCGATACAAATTGGCAACGTATTAAAAATAAATTTCTTTGTGGAAAGGAGCATGCCTGTTAGGATGTCACAATTAGTCAAGTGTTCGTACTTACGCATGTGTAAGCGTAACTGCTTTATTCACAAGTTTCTGGTTTTACTAACTTAAAAAACAAAAAAAAATATTTATTCACGATTGCACTTGACAATAAATCTAACGCAAATTAAAGTACATCAGAAACTGTTTATTTTTAAAAGCGTTAATTTAAAGCATATCAACTTTAACTTGTTAATCATTTTTATGCTTCAGGAATCGGTTTTAGATCGGCATGCACCGTTATTTGCTGAAGATGTTGGAAAACAGGAAGCTGCATGTTCCTTTCTGCGCTCGGCCAATCCGTACGTCCCTCAAATTTGTGCTCCAAATGGAAATTTTTTCGCCAGTCACGTAGACGAAATTCTTTTGGACGACACAGCGTTCATCCAAGACAGATCCATGCTATTGCATAATGAAAGTATAATGGCGCTCCGTCTGCTAACATTTGCTAGGTAACTATAAATTGTAACAGGGATCAAAGGAAAATGCTATATGTATAAGAAAAATATTTAAAAAAATTATTTTCGTATGTCCGAAATTACATAAGATAACGAATATATAATACAGATTGATTAAATTTAGTGTAATGCTTCCCGAAAAAATTGATTTTTTTACAAATTAATTTTGTCATGATATTATGCTTAGCAAGTGATGAAAGGCATAATAGTGTAGTTAGACATAGCTCATATTTGTTTTGTTTAATCAATGTGAATACATATTTTATAATATTTTATTAATCTTAGTAAATTAATTAGCATAGCAATTTCAATTGCCTAAGTAACACCATTACGTACACGAAAATTGCCAATCTTATTTGAGTAAAGTAGCCCAATAGGAGTGACGATTTCTGGCAGCGTAAAAGATTGCCGCGGAGCATAGTGTGTCGGCTGTGAACAAACAGGCTTTCGTTTAGTTCCCATTCAGGTTTTCAGATTTAATTCAAATATGTTAAACGGAGAAAGATTTTGTCAGCAGTGTGGAAGAAATTTTACCGCTTTTCGCACTTAATTGCGAAATGATGCATTTTTAACTGTGTGTGTCTGGCAAGCCTTTAAATCGGTTTTACCCCAATTCCTCATGATGTTATTTATATTTTTTATTTGTACATAAATTGTTTTTTCACGAAGTTATTTAACTGAAAATCATCTTTTCTACCACCTTACTGTCTAATTCTTTATTGCATTATTCATCTGGTTTAGAAAATAGTCTAATAATAAACGAAGAGAGATAAAATAATGCAATCATAGGATAAAGTTATCTTATAAATGGCTGATAAATGGAATAAATGGTCGTGAAGATGAATCAAGTTAGATTTGTTTACCAGTGCAACCTGGAATTTTAAGGAGAAACTCATTGATTAAATAATCTTTTCTTGCGCGGGTGTTGGTAATAATTCTTTAAATCAAGTTTGCAAGCTTGAAGTAAACACCAATCCTATTGTATTCAACCAGTCGTCGAAAAACATAGCAAAACTACCGTCAGTCACACGTACTGACGCATCAATGCGTGTGACTGACGGTATTTCGGCGATTTTGTTCTATGACTGTCTACTGGTGTCTACTTCAAACTAATTGATTTAATTTACCTTTTAACTAATAAAAAAATATGCCATCGTTTTTTATTTATCTGTACCTATTTTTCGTTAATAATTCTATTTTTTAACGTTACAGTTTCCGAAGACAAATAGCGGATTCGTTTATTTGATTTTCAGATTTCATTTTGCTATTTGGTCACTATGATGTTTACAAGGATGCCTTATGTGATATCTAAATCAAAAGTATTACACGGTAAAATGCTCGCAGTTATTCATGACCTTAAACACTGACTTACTTTTAATATAGGAAATAAAATAGAAAAAAATGCACTTAGTCAAAGAATTCAATAGCAATGCGTTGCTAAACTTAAATGAGTTGTCTTCAGTTAAGGTCACTACGTTTAAGATACAAAGCACAGTACAAATCATCATCAATTGATTGTTTGAGAACGTTTGTTGTATTTCTCACGGATCAGCGCGTCTCGTGACGTAAATAATTCCCTTTACAACTATTTCTTTCTGGAATTATATTATTTTTAATCTTTTTTCCATAAAATTGTCCATCCTTAAATAAATTTCTGAAATAATTTGTAATTTAAAACACTCTCCTCTTATTCTACATTTCTATACTTTTCCCATCTTTAGTTTTAGTTTTAAAATGGTTATCTATTAAAAATTGTGGATGCGTAGGAAAACATTTCAAAATTGAAATAAAGGCATGATTATGAGACAATTATTATAAACAAGGTTGCGACCTTGATATAAAGACCTGACCCATTATGTACATAAATTTGTCAGTATGAACTAAGTATTCTTTAGTGTGGAAAAGGCAATTCGTCCATTAGACTGGTTTCGTCCTTATTGGGAACTCATGACGTACTTGGCAGAATTTTCCGCAGACAGGGCTCGAACCTGGACACATCTGCTTCGGAATCTGGTGCTCTAACTACTGAGCTACCCTAAAAACAATGTTCAGTTAAAAACTAACTAATGTTTCTTGGTTAGCTGTCCCGTTAGGTAGATTCAATATTGCATCCCTTCAGGCCTGAAGTTCCAACCAACCATCCTCATTCTGTCATTATAGAACAGGCACCACGTTACGTTGGGAAGTGGGATTGAACTGAACAATCATGTAATTATAAGAACATTAGTTGCGTGGGTGGTGATACCAATTATTGTAATCAAGGTTGCGATCTGGATTTAAACACCTGACCCATTAAGTCCATACATTTGTCAGTATAAACTATAAGACAGTCACTAATAGGATCTTTAGATTGTTGAGTAGGATTTTTGCGAATTTTCATGCTTGTGAAAAAATTTGATCAGTTAATTTAAGTATTTCCTGTGACCATGTGCGTCCTAAATCCTGTGCACGCGGATCGATTGAATTTATGATTTTGCGAGTCTGTCTGCTCTTTTTCACAATTTCATTCCGGATTTTTTCTTCACACACGTTCTTCGTCCTTGTTTGCTTTCAAAATCGCTGTCTGAATGTGGCAGTGTGTAGCTTACTCGTAACGGCATTGTATATGGCATCTGGTAAAAATGACATTCCTAATGTTAAAAAACACCTATACTTTCCCATCTGTATAAGCTTGCAGATAAATTAACCGCCTCCTTTTACATTATTAGTCTTCGTGGAATTCTTCAGTCGGATATTTTGCCACGATGTTTCATTCCTTTAGTGTCACTTTTGTATTGACAGCTATTTAAATATACTTTTTAGCTCAATTCCACAGTCAAGATTGATGAAACTGCAGAACGTAACGGTAGTGTTTGATCAGCCGCTAATTCGAGACAAACTTCAAGAAAAATTAGAAGGTATGAATTATTTTAGCGGTTATGGATTTGTTTCAAACATACGATAAATATTTCCTATAGCATGCCTGTTTTTTGCTAAATACATTAAAAAGGGAAATTCGTACAATGACATTATATTTGCAATTTAGCCGATTTTCTAGTTTAAAGCTTCTGTTTCGCCTGAATTTTAGCGGATTTTGGGATTTTAAAGCAAGGAAAATGTTTGATATGCTTAAAAAATAATTCAGTTATTGTGAAAGAGAGTGGGACAGCTCTGCTGAATTAAACCCAGTCGTCTTCATTATGTATGTGGATTTGTTGAGTGAGTATGGCATTGCAATACTCAAAATACTGACGTAATATGACTGTTAATTAGGCGAGCTTGTCGTTTAGGTCGTATTTCCATGCATAATAAACAAGTAGGCAAAAAAATATGCCCCAATAGAATCATAAATGTTGGTGACATTGACTGCTGTGGATCTCCTTATTCCATATATATTCTAAACTATACTTTGTTTATAGTGCCTGTTACATTCGAGAATATAACATGTTTTGCCAATCACTTTCCAATTTGTAAACTTAATAAATTTGATACTAATGAATAAGACTTTCGATTGATATTAACGATCAGCTTCCTCGAGAACAGATTCTGAATGTTCTAGAAATTAATTTTGTCAATCACCGATCATGAACGCGTTCAAGTACTAGCAGTTTAAAGTCAAAATATCATACGCCATCATTTTTCTTGTGTTTAACCCATAAAAAGATATGTGCAAAATCCATCATTTTATGAATTCGACAGTTGTTCTACTATTCTGCGTTAGGCGTTGGGCGTCTTATATCAAGATTGCAAGTATGTATTAGGTTTTGCGAACCTAGTAACAAATTAGTTCAGTTTTGACCAGAAGGATAAACCAAAGGCAGTATGAACGGAAAGCATAATCTCATGCACATTCGTTTCGTGCTTACTGGCGACTCATCAGTAGGAGCCGGTATTACGCCCTTTAACCACTATATATTCGGTAGAAGAATGTGGAATAATGGGACGGTACAATCTCCTAGACGAATGTGTAAACCTGTAATAGTGAAGCTAACATAATCTGAAGTCAACGACAATACGACTTCAACGCTAACTCACACAATATAATATATATACCGAGTCTGTAAAGGATACTAACACTATGGCTATTGTGTTAGTAACCGATACCAACATTATTGTACCGAAAAGGTACATGGTACTAACACTATGGTTTCCGAGTCAGAACATGGTACCAACATGATGGATATCAATTTATGCTATATCTCACCGAAATTGAGAATTACAAAAATTTCTGAACACCTGTTACTTTAGTAAATCCATACACCCTGGCCTTGATCGATATCAGTTATCCCATTTCGCGGTAAGCATGACATCATTCAATTCAATATATTACAGTTAAATATTGTTTGTTGCGAAGAACTAATATATATGCAGGTATGTACTAGGTGTTGAGAACCTAGTTACAAATTAATTCAGTTGTGACCAGAAGGATAAACCAGAGGCAGCATGAACGGAAAGTATAAACTCAAGATTGATGAAAAACGCCTGAAAGTTAATTCAAACGTCCACATGAGCAGAGTTTTCAATGTTATGTAGTTATGTGTGCTGTGCATTCTGGTAAATCATCGATAGGATCTGGAACTACACCGCAAACCACCTCGATATTTAGTCAATAAATGTGAGAAATTAGAACGTTGCAGTTTCCTAGCCATATAAAGTATTAAGCAATGGGAATTCACAGCCAGCGTGTAATATGCTAGATCGGAGTTATTCCTTCGGGGCCATGCTCTTTATATGTTTAAAGTTATTTTTCTAGATGAATCAAAGGGCAAATATATTTTCTGCTTAACAGTCTTGTACAAAAAAAGTAGCGACATAACCTAGCAAAATCAAATTTATGAAGATAGTTTAATACTCTAACAAATACTAAATTTAAATTAGAACATAGGATTTTGAAACTGGTATCTTTAGAAATTCACAGGTCTTTTTCATACGTTTCGAAACACCCGTAAATATGCTCAATTTGAAATGAGATTTTTGAAAATTTAAGTGGCCGTTTGGAAACTGTATACAATGGAAAACTCAAATCTGGGCCATTTCAAATTATATTTCAGACCAAAGATTCACAGGTGCAGTGAGGGTAAGTGTGTGTGATCTTTTGTGAATTTCTTTACGTGTGTTTTCGCTGTATATTTCTATACAAGAAAACCCATCTACTCATCTATTGGCGTTTTAACTTTTCACAAGTTATAACGCGGTATTTATTTAAACTTAATGTTACATCTTTTACAATTACATTTAAGACATGCAATTTTAAATAATATTTTTCTTTATATAGTTTTGAGACACCAGAAAAAAGATTGGCCATTTGACATGAAGATCATAGCAATTGAAGGTGTCGTATCATTTTACAAAGGCAAGTTTCAATTTCTGGCTAAATTGCTAAGATTAAAATTTTTATTATTTACCTTTTATTTTTGTATTTCTTTATTACTCAAATAATGCGTGTTTTATATTATTTTCTAAAGCTATATTCAATATATTGAATATAAGATGTCCTCATATTACAATAAGTGTACTCAAATTTGTGCAAGGTTTATTTATTTGACATCAAACATATTGCAATATATATTATAATTATTTTAAACTGTTTGGAGGCCTGTATTGGTTTTATCTACAAATGTGTTATTTATTCGTTAAAGTATATGTTGTCTTTTATTTACTTATGGTGGTAGTAATTCTTAAAATTGTGATCTCACGTTTTAACACTCTAAGTTCTTTTAAATTGAAACTTGAAACAACCCCTTGTTTCTTAAATAATGAATACGTTTTTCGAATAAAATATATGTTTACTAATGAAAATCCACCCGCACTATAGTCACTTTTATTATTTAAATGCTATCTGTAGTATAATGCTTAATTAAATGCTGTAATACTTAAAATATGGCGTCTAAATCAACAATTAGAAATATTTATGTGGCTAACTCCCTTCTGTTGTTGCATTTAATAATTATCTTAAATACTAATTCTTGAGAATATACGAGTGAGGTTTCAACGATGTGTTGGGCAATTCCAGACGTGTATTGAAAATTTGATTTAAAACAGGCGTTAAAGTTGCAGTGGTTTGTAATTTGAGTAATTAACCGTCTGGTCGATCGGCCTACGTAAGTTGATCGATAACTTGCGCATGTATAATAATAAATAACACTAACGGTTTATTCTCTTTGGGTACTGGTAAAGACAAACAGAAGGGACGTATTCAGGCATTGAGCTTGAATTGAAGGCGATGCGCGCAATTGGTTGTTTGTTCCATTATTTCACACTCTCCCAGTGTTTACATAAACTAGTACATTTAATGCAGTTAAACTATGAGTGTTATTTAGGGTAACACACTTGTCTTTACCAGCAATCAGAGGGAAACAGCCGTTAATGTCGACATCATATATTATTTACTAATATACAGGCGAAAGTTTACAATCAATTTACGCAGGCCGATCGATCAGACGTTGAATTCCTCGAACGAGAAAACAGTGCAATTTAAACGCTCGTTTTGAATCGAATGGTAAATACACGTCTGCAATTGCACAACATATCGTTGAAACCTTACTCATATTTTCTCGAGACGTAGCATTTATGATATTTAATAAATGTAATAACAAAATGAAATTAACAACACTCGTAGCTTTATGGATAAACAAATTGTAGCCGTATTTGTGCAAACAGAAGAAGCGTGTTCGAGCAATGAGCTTAGACTGGAAATCAGGTACGATCTAATCTTCGTTAGTCATTTCTTCGTAACTCATTTACAGTGGTTCGCCTGAATGATGTTGAAGCCCTCGGAGAAAAGGGATGAATCAGCACACAGCCATCATGAAGATGAACTCGATGCGTACTTGGAAATGCGGATAAATCGGATATTTGCAACGCTGATAGTGCAAATCTACTACCTAAGAAAGAAAACTGTGGATAATCTAATTTTGACGATCTAACTGCACAATCATTCAAGAAATGTCTTTTTATGGGTTTCTGTTGTGAATTCTCTGAAGAAACATTTTTTAAGTTACCTAAATGTGAACGTAACATTAAATAATAATAATATTTCAATATGTTAAAATTTCGCGTATCAGGAATCAGAAAAAATGAAGGTAATATTTTAGGAGTAATTTTTTTCGTTTAAACAAATTTAGAACACGTTGTCATACTTTTTTCTCATGAAATTGATCAACGCGGTCTCTTAACAGAAGCCAGTACTAGGGAAATTTTATATAAATGATTAGATACTATGAGGTAAAAAACTAATAGGCCATTTTATAATGTTTTAACAATAGGCTTTTTATTCGAGTGTTTGAGTAAAATTTGAAATTGAAAGAAATCTATTTAATAGATATGGCATACCAGATATCGCGCAACATTAAACTCTCAATTACAATGAAGAATTATCTCAGAATGTTCTATTGAGATGGAAGACTAACATTTAGAAGTTTTCCGTCACTTTCAACGGGTTGCGCTTTATTCAGCTGAGGGCAGTACAATTGGATTACAGATATAATGCGCTTTGGCAGATATTTCATTGGTTTTTGACAAAAGAACGAATATGCTGGAGAGATAATCAAGTATGGAAATATCGAATTTTTTAAAGTACTGCGACTGTTGTTGGATGTTATATTGGTTATATCGTGAATATTCCTTAAAATACTGTTAAACTGAAAGTGTTTCTGAACCTACCTAGCTATTTCTACCATCTGATTCTTGGAAATAATCATTTTACTTCTATAATTTATAACAATTTTCCAACATTCATATAAAAATTTTCTGACTTTTTAAGAGCAAAATAAATACTGGCAGTTTAACGCTGACATCTGGAAAGACACAGTTGACATAACCGAGGCCATGTCAACAACAATGCCACAGGCCAATAGTCACTTTATAACTTCAAAATGCAAAGAAAAATTGAAAACCTACACAAAGCAGTATTCATGGGTGACGGCGCAATTTATTTGTCGGGCAGTCCAACCTGAAGAAAGTGAAAAAACGTTGAAGAATTGGCTACGTCAGACCGCTGTGCAGTCAACCAACCTCCGTCCACTATTGACAGAAAGCGATTTAACTGAGGCCGACTTTCACAAAATAGATGTAAATAATCTCATTTAACATATTTTCTGAGTTTTCAGAATTAGGGCGGACCAATACCACATTATTTCACAGTATAAAAATATTTGTTATAGGACAATATACCGTTATTGTACGATTGCCGTGTGCAATGACACAAACGAAATTTTGTCAAATAGACGAAACACATCTTTTCAGTATCTCCAGGAATATCCACAAATTTACACACACAAAAACGTATATATATATATATATATATATATATATATATATATATATATATATATATATAACCTGGAGTTCCATTCGATTATCCGGTTGGCAACTAGCTTGATTTTCCTATTAATTTCTATTTCTTGTTTTGAATGATTTGTAAGTGTTTGAGTATGTGTCTATGTGCGTGTTTGTGTGCGTTTGTGTGTCGTTCTCGTTGCATAGCAGAGTTATGTCTGAAATCTGGTCATTTTTGCATTTATAGATAGACTTTTGACCAAGTTTTCACTTTGTCGGCTGTTACGTTTAGGAATGATCTGTCACCGTATGTCGTCTTTTGTTAAGTCTTATTATTCATTTTCTTTCCGCCTCTTAGTATCAGCACGGGGTGTGAGGATTGCAGTGTTAATGGCTCATATTCTTGTTAAATTACTGTCACTGTTAACGATGTTATTAATGCTGTTTGTGCAGATGGTTTTTCGTTTTCAGTTGGTTGTATATCAGATCGAATGTTCGTTGAGGATGGACTAATGAATATTAGAGTTGTCCTGGATGCTTTTAAATTTTTGTTCGCTTTGTGATTCGTCACCAGTAGATTAAATTTTTTGTTGTTGAAATATTTCAATTTTTAGGCATTGTGCATGTTGTTCAATAAAAGAGCTTCTTAAATAAATATATATATATATATATATATATATTATTTTGAATGCGTCCTTTAATAAAATTCATTATTGCCCTTCCTATGTGCAAAAACAAAAAGAAACTTTATCGATACAAGAAAACCTTCTTTTTCATTATCTCCTCAAGTATCTACTAATGAACATATCTTTATATAAAAATTAGAAGGCAAAACAAGATAGATATGTTTAAACATTTCTATCTTGTTTTGCCTTCTAATTTTTATATAGAGATTCGTTCATTAGTAGATAATGAGAAAGAAACGTTTCTTGTATCTGATAAAATTTCTTTTTGTTTTTGCACATAGTAAGGGTACAGTGATATATATATATATATATATATATATATATATATATATATATTGTAGAATTTTTAAAATTGTTAAATTGGCTGATTGCCCTATTTCAAATATATATTTTTTCAAGATAGCTGATTTTTCTAATGGCGCCAGCCTTTTTAAAACAACTACTGTAAAAATTGCTGGATTCTGTTAAGCAATTACTTCATCGTACGTCAAGTATATATACTACCATGCATGGTGATTGATCTTCGGCATCCAACCTCATAATGCTCTGTGAACTGAATGTGATATTCTCATTCACACTAGGAAAATTCTCCTTAATGATTGGATTTAACCTCCGTGCAAATAATGGGGCCGGAATATCGCATCCAAGTGGTAAATTTAGAAAAACCTGTTTGACGGTATCCTCCGTATTACGAGTCGGGCATGGTCTGATGTTAAAATCTGTGAACCCCTCAGGGTAGTTGGTAATCAGCAAAATTTTATTCAGGTAGCCTAGTTATACCCATATATTGTTCTGAGCAGATCTTCGTGATTTTTTTTTTTTAAGTTTGCAAATAGGATTCATTTATAAGATTTTGTCACACTATTTTTACAATGAATAAATTTCCCAGAGAAAGTAGATATTCTATGTATTGCCAGTGTCAAATACGAATTAACTTCTCGAAAGAATTCGATGTTCATAAAAGGAAAAGCGTTTTGTATCATTACCAACCTAATGGATTTTACGTCTGAATTGGCTCTATTGGTTTGCTTTATTAATTCGGTTGGGTCTGCTTTGCCTAGGAAGAACAATAATATGTAATCTATATGCCTTTTGTAGAGTGCGCACTTATAAATTATGTCCTGCAAAACTAAAATGGTCTCGCTTGACGTCTCAACTTTATTTACGAACAGTCCAATGAAAAAAAACAACGACGATCTCGTGTGGCTTTATTAAAAACGAGTTTAAAGGTTTTCCTAAAGATACCAATGATCTCGAAGACCTCATATTAGCATGAATTTAAAGTGTGTAATTTACATTTGACGAAAATAAGTATGGTCAGTTCAGTGGTGTATCTATAAGAAGTTGCTTTGCAACCCTTCTGGCAGATGTATACATGCACCATCTTGAAAAAAAATACGGCAAAATTTATCGCAGAAATTGAATAAATAATGCATGGTGCCGTTAGGAAAATTTGCTATCGCCGATCACACATTTGAAATAGGTCACCAAGTCAATTTGACCAATTTCTCAATTCTACATAAACAAAAGACGGATATTTTAGTAAAAATATTCGATGCAATTTATATAAAACAACATGCACCCAGCCTAATCTTTCAATAAATTTACCAATATGATATTTCAACCGTCTGGCAACGAATCGCACAACCAAACAACACTTTGCTAGCATCCAGACACGCCAGAACACCCACTAGACCAGTCTCAGCAAACAATCGACCGGATATTGAACAAACAGAAGAGGAAAAAAAAAACAGCTGCACAAACGAATTCACTACCATCTTTAAACATGATGGAAATTTCACAATAATATGAACGATTATCACTGAAATCCGCAAATCCTTCGCTGTTACCAAGAGGCTAAATGAAATTGGAGAACAAAACAAAACGAAAGACGGCATACAGGGAAATAATCGTACACGTAACAACCAAAAAAAGCCAAAACTGCGTCAAAGCTCAATCTATCAAAACATGAATGACCAGTTCTCTGACACCACACTGAAATACAACGAGAATGTCCCCTACGCGACACGGACACACATACAGGCACCTACACACATATACTTACGAATAAACTCAAACAAGATATAGGAATGCAAAGGAAAATCAGACTAGTTGCCACCCACATAGTAAATTGGGACCCAAGGATGTACATTATCGAAAGATTGTCAGTATAAATTGGTATTCTCAAAATATAGGCCCTTGTCCACTTTATTGTTAAATGTGTTTTGCTTCCATAATAATAGATAAAAAATATATATATATATATATATATATATATATATATATGTATATAGAGAGAGAGAGAGAGAGAGTAGAGAATAAATGAAATATGGATTTAGGTAATACATGTAATTCATCCAGTGGACTGTTTTAATTCTTATTGGGAGCTCTTCCTTTACTGTCCAGAATTTGTCGCAAAATGTACTCGAATCCGAACACATTTGCTTCGGCTTCTGAGAATCTAACCACTGCGCCACTCGTGCTGAAAATAAACATATTTTGATGTCATATTCCAACTAATATTTATGGTTATCCTTTCCTCTAGGTGGGACCTATTTGCAATCACATTACACCTTAAGTTCTAACCAGTCGACTCTAATCTGTTTCATGCAACAGCCAATTTGCCAATTAGGTGCGTTATATTGATTTTTTCAACTTCCTGGAATTATACATCAAATTAGTATAACTTCCCCGAGCTAAATGGTCTGTTTTTAAAGGCAGATTTGGGGAGGTTTGCTAGTACTTAATGTATTGAAAGATTGAAAATTGTTCCATATTAAGGAAAGGCAACATAGAAATCTTTTCGTAAATGACAAGGAAATGCGCATTGTATGCGTAGTTTCAGACTCTAAAACAAATTTTACCCTGTTTGTGTCCCATCCGTAGGAATTTGTGGTGAAAATCTGTCTACTAGATAATATGCGGGTGCTATCTAATGCAAAATTCTGCCACTGGAATTGAAATTAATTTATTCTTCCCCCGATTGCGTGGTATCTGTTTTATACTGGCTAGAGAGAACTTCAAATGTTAAGAGATTTCAATTAGGTTCCACCTAAAAGGAAGGCTAACCAGGAAATAATGTTTGTATTTGAATTCAAAAGGCATGTATTAAAAGGCACTGGTGGCGCGGTGGATAGATTCCAAATCAATTTTTCCCCGGTTTGAGTTCCGTCCGCGGGAAATTTTGGATGTACCTGAAGAATTCCAAATAGGGACGAAATCAGTCTCTTCGATGAATTGCATTTTCTCTCTGATGCAACGTTTAATATGCATATATATAATGATGGGCAAAATGTATAAGGATAAAACGTAAAAATAGTATGAGATAAGTGGTATCAAATCTGACTCGTTTTTACTGCTGTTTCTTGTTTTGACTAGTTGGTGAGTGTGTATGCGTTTGTGTTTGTGTGTATGCGTGTTTGCATGTAAAGGTCATTCTCGCAGTATTGCGAAGTGATGTCTGAGTTCTTGTCATTATTGTTTTGATAGCTTGAGAATTAACCATTTGTGCGCATTGTTCACTGTTACATATACAAGTGCTATTTTACATAAAACAACAAGCACCTGACCTTAATATTCAAAAGTTTCATCAACATGATATTCTTATCGACTGGCCAAGAATAACAAAATTCAACAACAATCTACTAGTATCCAGCCAAGAACAAACAGGCCCTCGACTAGAATCAACAAACGTACAATCGGATTGGCAACAAACCGAAGTGGAAATAACAGAGGCGCATACGATGACAGAAGTCTCCAAACAATGTAAGCGTTTAACACTGCAATCAACACTGGCGTTGTTACCACGTGAAAACTTTGCGCAACGAGGTGAAACGATCAACTATACTGGGAAAAATAGCACTTGTATATGTAACAGTGAACAATGCGTACAAATGTTTAATTCTCAAGCTATCAAAACAATAATGACAAGATCTCAGACATCACTTCGCAATACTGCGAGAATGACCTTTACATGCAAACACGCATACACACAAACACAAACGCATACACACTCACCAACTAGTCAAAACAAGAAACAGCAGTAAAAACGAGTCAGATTTGTTACCACTAGCATAATCATTTGAAAACCCAAAATGTATAAATATGTATGATTGTATAAGAGATGATTAGTATTCACGAAATAAATGGCCTTTATCAACTTCGTTATTTGTGTTTTCCTAATTATAAGAATACTGTGTTAAATTAAAAAGGAATGGACATTATAAAGATATATATATATATATATATATATATATATATATATATATATATATATATATATATTCATTGTACCCTTTTATGTGCAAAAACAAAAAGAAATTTTATCAGATATAAGAAAATTTTCTTTCGCATGGTCTTCTCAAATATCTACTCATGAACATATCTTTATATATAAATTGGAAAGCAAAACAAGATAGAAATACGTGAACAAAGCGAGTGTGAAAAATAGAAACCAATCAAATTGCGTGCGTCACATCCAGTTCAAACTCAATGCTTGTACGTGCTTCTTCTGCTTACATAAATCCGGCTGCAATTTGTTTATCCATAAGGCTTCGTATGTGGCTAGCTCCCTTTTGTTTCTGCATTTAGTAATTACTTTGAATGCTACGTCTGGAGAACATACGTGCGTTGTTTCGATGATGTGTTGCGCAATAGCAGACGTGTATTCACCATTTGATTTAAAACAGGCGTTCAAGTTGCAATGTTCTCTCATTCGAGTAATTAACCGTCTAGTCGATCGGCCTACGTAAGTTGATCGACAACTTGCGCATGTATATTGGTAAATAATATTTGATATCGACATTAACGGCTGTTTCTCTTTGATTGCTGGTAAAGGCAAGTGTGTTACCTAAATAACACTCGTAGTTTGGCTGCATTAAATGTGCGTGTCAATGCTGCTTCAACTTTCTTTTGTGCCATTCGGGAAACTGCATCCCCCTTAAATGGGATGTTTAGGTAGACGGTTTTCTTTTCTGGCCCATAGTACGTCTGTTTCTGGTTAACTCCCCTTTTAATAATTGATTCAATTAATTGTCTGGGATAGCCATTAGACATTAAATCGTTAATTGCCTTATTATATTCATTTTCTTTAGAATCTTGACTAACCAACCTGTCAATTCTTGAGAAGCAACCACGAACTGTTGATAATTTATATTGAAATGGCACAAAACTGCTGTAATGCAAATACTGTGCAGACCATGTTGGTTTATGGTAAATTGTTCTGTTTAATTTACCATTAATTTCTTTCTTTAACAGTACATCAAGGAAAAGCAGACAGTCATCTTTCTCGTGCTCTGACGTGAAACCGATATTCTTATGTGCTTTGTTGAAACTTTGAAGCAATGTTCGTGATTGCGACCTGTTCTTAAGTACAAGAAATATATCATCCACGTACCGTATATATTGAGCACATTTACTTATGTCACTCTTTAATGATGTATTTTCTAGGTGCCCTAGAAAAATCTCAGCCAACACTGGAGATAAGGGGCTTCCCATTGCGACACCATCAGTCTGTTTGTAGATGTTTCCATTAAAACGAAATCGTACGTCTTTCGTGCATAATAAGATAAGCTTGCGTAGAGTTTGACCTGGCACCGGCGATGGTAATATATCGTGTTCTACCGCTTTGACTATAATGTCAATGGTTTCATCAATTGGAACATTTGTAAACAAAGACGTAACATCAAAAGATACCATAATCTTGTTTTTAACATTTATATCTTGAATTTTGTTTACAAACTCAAACGAATCGGCAACCGAATAATTACCTAGTAGTTTACGTAATGGTTCAAGTAAACGAACTAGCCATTTAGCTAGTGCATGAAACGGAGAATTTACCATTGATAAAATTGGCCTCATAGGACAACCTCTTTTGTGTGTTTTTGGTAATCCGTACATTATTGGTGTAGATGATCCAACTGGCTTGAGCTTCTGTGCAGTGGCCTCATCAATGAAACCGGCATCTATCAAAATCTTAATTTCATTTATTACTTTGCGCTCCACCTTGTCTATTTCATCTGATTTATCGTCTAGACGTGTGAATTTTGTATTGTCATTTAACACGTTTTCCATCTTTTGTACGTATTCAGATTTGTCCATTATAACTGCGCTCTTTCCTTTATCAGCGCGTAGTATTTTGATGTCTGCATTTCTGCTGATATTTCTAAGTGCATTTAGATGCTGCTGTGTCAACGCATGCTGCTCTGCACATTTAGACGATTTCAAGTGTGAAGCCTGATCAACTAGTGTAGCCTTGAACCAATTTTTATAATCAATACTGGTAGGCTCCAAGTCAGCTGTTTGTTCAAATAACAATTCAAATGCTGCCTCAAAATCAACATTGCAATTATTAGAAGGATGTATTCCATAATTTCGGCCCATCGATAGTGCCTCCATTGTTAGCTGATCGATTGGCACTTTTGATAAGTTAAGCACACGCTTATCAAGATCGGTCGGTATTAAATCACACAAAACTCCAGGTTTTACATCTTTTTCCAATTTGTTCAAAATTCTTGCTTTATCTTTCTTCATAACTGTCGGCAAAAACATCAAAAATTTCATTCTTGCAAAAAGACTTAGTTCATCTAATACACAAGATACACACCCAATTCTTGCCTGTAGCACTGCTTCATCTTCCTTCAACTGCTCAATTTTAGAATACGTCAACCTTGTAAGATTTCTTCGGTTGACTCGTAGTTTTGATTTTCGTAAACTACGTACCAAAACACCTGGGAACACATTGCGCAACACATCATCGAAACAACGCACGTATGTTCTCCAGACGTAGCATTCAAAGTAATTACTAAATGCAGAAACAAAAGGGAGCTAGCCACATACGAAGCCTTATGGATAAACAAATTGCAGCCGGATTTATGTAAGCAGAAGAAGCACGTACAAGCATTGAGTTTGAACTGGATGTGACGCACGCAATTTGATTGGTTTCTATTTTTCACACTCGCTTTGTTCACGTATTTCTATCTTGTTTTGCTTTCCAATTTATATATAAAGATATGTTCATGAATAGATATTTGAGAAGACCATGCGAAAGAAAATTTTCTTATATCTGATAAAATTTCTTTTTGTTTTTGCACATAAAAAGGGTACAATGAATTTTATTAAAGCTCGCATTTCAAAAGAATCTTTCAGAAAACTAGATGAACTAGTGACGTTAAAGTGTAGAGCGCAAAGAACGCAATTGTGGTTAAAACATTATTATCAGTGTATTAAACAATTACGGTTCCCAGGTGTTTTGGTACGCAGTTTACGAAAGTCAAAACTACGAGTCAACCGAAGAAATCTTACAAGGTTGACGTATTCTAAAATTGAGCAGTTGAAGGAAGATGAAGCAGTGCTACAGGCAAGAATTGGGTGTGTATCTTGTGTATTAGATGAACTAAGTCTTTTTGCAAGAATGAAATTTTTGATGTTTTTGCCGACAGTTATGAAGAAAGATAAAGCAAGAATTTTGAACAAATTGGAAAAAGATGTAAAACCTGGAGTTTTGTGTGATTTAATACCGACCGATCTTGATAAGCGTGTGCTTAACTTATCAAAAGTGCCAATCGATCAGCTAACAATGGAGGCACTATCGATGGGCCGAAATTATGGAATACATCCTTCTAATAAATGCAATGTTGATTTTGAGGCAGCATTTGAATTGTTATTTGAACAAACAGCTGACTTGGAGCCTACCAGTATTGATTATAAAAATTGGTTCAAGGCTACACTAGTTGATCAGGCTTCACACTTGAAATCGTCTAAATGTGCAGAGCAGCATGCGTTGACACAGCAGCATCTAAATGCACTTAGAAATATCAGCAGAAATGCAGACATCAAAATACTACGCGCTGATAAAGGAAAGAGCGCAGTTATAATGGACAAATCTGAATACGTACAAAAGATGGAAAACGTGTTAAATGACAATACAAAATTCACACGTCTAGACGATAAATCAGATGAAATAGACAAGGTGGAGCGCAAAGTAATTAATGAAATTAAGATTTTGACAGATGCCGGATTTATTGATGAGGCCACTGCACAGAAGCTCAAGCCAGTTGGATCATCTACACCAATAATGTACGGATTACCAAAAACACACAAAAGAGGTTGTCCTATGAGGCCAATTTTATCAATGGTAAATTCTCCGTTTCATGCACTAGCTAAATGGCTAGTTCGTTTACTTGAACCATTACGTAAACTACTAGGTAATTATTCGGTTGCCGATTCGTTTGAGTTTGTAAACAAAATTCAAGATATAAATGTTAAAAACAAGATTATGGTATCTTTTGATGTTACGTCTTTGTTTACAAATGTTCCAATTGATGAAACCATTGACATTATAGTCAAAGCGGTAGAACACGATATATTACCATCGCCGGTGCCAGGTCAAACTCTACGCAAGCTTATCTTATTATGCACGAAAGACGTACGATTTCGTTTTAATGGAAACATCTACAAACAGACTGATGGTGTCGCAATGGGAAGCCCCTTATCTCCAGTGTTGGCTGAGATTTTTCTAGGGCACCTAGAAAATACATCATTAAAGAGTGACATAAGTAAATGTGCTCAATATATACGGTACGTGGATGATATATTTCTTGTACTTAAAAACAGGTCGCAATCACGAACATTGCTTCAAAGTTTCAACAAAGCACATAAGAATATCGGTTTCACGTCAGAGCACGAGAAAGATGACTGTCTGCCTTTCCTTGATGTACTGTTAAAGAAAGAAACTAATGGTAAATTAAACAGAACAATTTACCATAAACCAACATGGTCTGCACAGTATTTGCATTACAGCAGTTTTGTGCCATTTCAATATAAATTATCAACAGTTCGTGGTTGCTTCTCAAGAATTGACAGGTTGGTTAGTCAAGATTCTAAAGAAAATGAATATAATAAGGCAATTAACGATTTAATGTCTAATGGCTATCCCAGACAATTAATTGAATCAATTATTAAAAGGGGAGTTAACCAGAAACAGACGTACTATGGGCCAGAAAAGAAAACCGTCTACCTAAACATCCCATTTAAGGGGGATGCAGTTTCCCGAATGGCACAAAAGAAAGTTGAAGCAGCATTGACACGCACATTTAATGCAGCCAAACTACGAGTGTTATTTAGGGTAACACACTTGCCTTTACCAGCAATCAAAGAGAAACAGCCGTTAATGTCGATATCAAATATTATTTACCAATATACATGCGCAAGTTGTCGATCAACTTACGTAGGCCGATCGACCAGACGGTTAATTACTCGAATGAGAGAACATTGCAACTTGAACGCCTGTTTTAAATCAAATGGTGAATACACGTCTGCTATTGCGCAACACATCATCGAAACAACGCACGTATGTTCTCCAGACGTAGCATTCAAAGTAATTACTAAATGCAGAAACAAAAGGGAGCTAGCCACATACGAAGCCTTATGGATAAACAAATTGCAGCCGGATTTATGTAAGCAGAAGAAGCACGTACAAGCATTGAGTTTGAACTGGATGTGACGCACGCAATTTGATTGGTTTCTATTTTTCACACTCGCTTTGTTCACGTATTTCTATCTTTGTTTTGCTTTCAACTTATATATAAAGATATGTTCATGAGTAGATATTTGAAGACCATGCGAAGAAAATTTTCTTATATCTGATTAAATTTCTTTTGTTTTTGCACATAAATAGGGTACAATGAATTTTATTAAATCTCGCATTTCAAAAGATATATATATATATATATATATATATATATATATATATATATATATATATATATATATATATATATATATATATTTTATTTTTCAGTGCTTGAGTAGAAAACGAGAAAAAAAGTGGTTCGTATGTTTGATAATTTTTTGTTTGCCTTTGCCACGGAAATGGTACGCGGAATTTTATTATAACTTGCCATTTAAAAGGAAATTTTTCTTTATAAATCATTATCGTGAATGGTAACGGTGAACTCGTTACATCGCACGTACACCTGTTAGATAGCTACTACTCTTGTGATAATTGATTGTTCTACAAATATCCATTATTTTTCATTGCAAATAATATAATGTATTTTATGCTTGTTTATGTTTCACAAACCAGATGCACACGAGTGATAATTTCTGAAAAGAGTACGCGATAACGTTTCGGGAACAATCCCCTTCTAAGTTATGCTAGCTACGAAACTATAGTTTGTCTAACTTTTGTCTGTAAAATTAACACATACTGAAGGAATGCATTTTAAAATGCTCAATAAATTAGTTATATTAGTAATATTCTAAAAGCGTATAAATGCGAATCGTATTTTTACATTTTGATCAGGTCGAAATGACGATAAGGCAACTCCTATTTTGAAATTAATGTACAATTGGTTCCATTTTTTATTATTAGAAAAACGTGTTTACGAATCCCTAAGAGTTAATCTTATTTAATCGTTGGTGGTCGTGAGTCAATTTTGAAGTCAGCAAAAAACGCAGTTTACCATTTAACGCAAAAGTCGGTTTTAATTACAATAATGGATTTGCGGTTGAAATATGCCTGCATGTGTTTAGGTTTATCCACTTTTTCATAACAATATTCATCACTTGTTAAGTAAATTTAACAAAATTGTATCCTAACACCCTGTGATTAAAGCAAACCTTGCTGCTAAAATCCTAGAAAGTAGGTCTCTTCTTTCTTTCTTGAAGAAGACTCCATTAGTTGGCTACATGCGGTATGTAAAATCTAAATTTACTTAAAAAAAGTAGAAATAAGTTAAAAACTTGTTTAGCCTTGCCTGAAAGTAAATTACAGACAGCACTATTAAAACAATTTTCGTCGTAAATTCTTAAAAACGCATTGAATGCTAAATGGGAATAGTTGCAGTATTTAAAATAAAATTTTATGCGTAAAATAGGCCATTTTTATTTGGATAAAAAATTTAACAACTAAACATATGGAATAGATTGATCAAGTTATGAGAGTAAACTTGGCATTAAAATGGTATGTTTTCAAAACAGATGTCGAAGTTGAAAACGATTAATCTTGTTTAGGATTTTTTCAGGTACAATAGATTTGTGAAAATTACTCTAAAAAAAGAACTCTTACAAGTTGAAACATGACTATTATGACCATTTTCAATTTTAATCACTAATATTTCTATTCCCATCAGATTTATCCACGATAATTATGCAGGGCAACTTTTTTAAAGTATTCGCGTAACTACTTATGACATTAAAAGAAATATTTATTTAAGAAATAGTATAAATAAAAAATGCCGCCGTGTCAGAACGCTTTATCTCAAAGGATTTATTATATTTAAATGGACTGACTTGTGTCAATTTTGAAAATTTATTGACATTTTTTTAATAAAACAAATTCCTGTGTTCTATATTAATGGTAATGGTAAACTAACATGTATGCATTTAGAAATTAGTCATTTGCTCCTCGAAGTGGAATAATTTTATGGTGTAAAGTTAGCATGAAAAATTGCTAATCTTATCTTTAAATGAATTTTGTCCTTCCTGCATTCATTAATTGTAGCTGGCTTTAACCTAGAACAGACTATATATTCGGAAAGGATATTTGAAAGTTTTACCATCAAACTGTCCTAAATTAATTGGCCAAATATAAATTGTTTTGGGGGGTGAGACATTGGTTCTCACCTGTGAAATGTCAATAAGCACGAAACGCATGCGCACAGGGGATTACGTCATCCGTCAATGATGATTTTCACTTTTACTTATGGTTTAATTCGACTAAAATTATTACTGGTTACACATTAGTAACACAATACTCACAATAGCATTGGAATACACATTAGCAAATTTGTGTACGGTCCTGCAGTATCATTTACTTTTGAAATGAGTCGATAATAGCATTATTCCCCGTTATCTGCAAGATCAAATGAAATACAGTCTTGAATTTCGCATCATTAACTGCATGGATTCTGTAAATATTCCAGGCTATTATTTTTGTTTATATATAAAAAGAATAAAATTAGTTAGTTAAGCGTACAAACCAATCAGTCAAATTTGATCGCCCTTACAAAGCCGTTATTGCCTCCGAAATATCATAACTTATCGGTGCATGAACGGTAAATTGTTCGATTTTTCAATTAGATTCTTATATGAGAAGATTGATAGATTTATGTTACCTAAATTTTACTACGTTGTGTACTTAATATATAATATATTTCATAACACACGTTTAGGTTTGTTGCAAAAATATTTGGTAATTTTGACTCGACAAGTTATAATAATTTAAGGCGTCCAATCAATCATGAGTGTAATTTGAAAGATCTGGTTTGAAGATATGAAAATACAGTTAATTAAGCAGCTGTGTATTTGCAGCCTTAATTATGTCATTTTATCAATTTAGATGAGTTATCGAAATTTCGCAATTGACACTTAATTCATGTCTCTACATTAAATTTCGACAGAATTGATCGCGAATTTGTGACAATATAGCGTAATGCATATAATTGCTACAATTCTGTCTATCAGCTTGCGGTCGATACATTAATTTAATATGATGCTGGTTTAAATGTTTAAACAAAGCTCAATTTCATTTACTTGAATATTTTTTACAGAGATGGATAAAATCTCTTGAATAATATTTATGACTATTTCAGTCACATTGCCACATAATTTTCGAAAAAATAAATATATGTGATATTATTTCGAGTAAAAAATCATTAAATAGATTCTAGTTGGTCCTATATTTTCTACGAATCATTCGTAGAATTCGAATCCGCTGAGCAGTAGATCGTTTTGAAAATTGAAGTCAATTTTTGGTTATTTAAAGAACTTTCTTTCTATTAAGCTATAGTTATTATCTTGAATTTGGATAGGAAATAAGCTGTTCTCCTACTTGACCCTAATTCAGATCAGTTGAAATTGATCTGGCCTGGTGTTTTGCTCGAACTCAAATATTTTTCTGCATTAATTTGGCGAGTGCAACTGCTTTTGATTCTGCTGAAACGTGTTATATTTCTATATAGTTCAAATGGTAATTTTTTCTCAACAAGACAATCGACGAATATTTAATGAATTTACATGAGATATGTTAATTTGTAGCTCAAATTTTTCGAAATTAGTAAAAACGGTTTTTGTCCCATACGCATAGAGCTCAAATTTATTTTATTTTTCATCACTAACAATTTTTTACAAAGGAAAGTAATTATTTTTATTGCTTTTTCAGGCCAAATAATTTTTTACATTTTCGGAAATTTTATGTCAAATCCAATTAGCTAATCTGAGAAAGCAAATATTAGTCTTAAACTTGTAATTATCCAATATAGGTGGAATTAATGTAGTCAAATTATAAAATTGAATTTTTTAATATAAAATACTACATAATAATGCATTTATAAATATTATTTAACATGCCAAATTGCGAAGAAATTAGTTTGTGTACTATTTATTCACCACATGAAAATCAATCGATCAGACACAGAGTTTAGAACTTGCCAATAAAGCCAACTTTATGCTTCTTTTACATTAAAGTAAAAAAGTAGGAACACGAAATCAGATTTAGAGAAAAATTGTTTACTTTGAGCTAAAGATCAAAAATCCACATTCGTAGAAATTTTAATAATTATAACGGCGGTTTTACAAATCGTATAATAGAAACCTGGAGCTTTTTTAGTTTGGAAGAACATTTCAGAGCATTAGATCTAGGATGCTATATTACATTTAGCTAAGATCCTGAAAGCAGAAACTGACCAGATATAACAAATTAAATACACAAGAGATCCCGCAAGGCCCACGTGACAATTACTTGTGAAAAAGAATTCTTTATACACTAAAATTTTCGGGGTCATATTCAAACTTCGGTAACCCGTAGAAGGAAAAACGATATCACAATAAAGACTTTCCAAATGGAAATTAAACATAAAATTAGCCCAAAAATTTACACGCGTCTGCACGTGAAAAAATCGGTTCTTTTATTTTCCCTTCTCTTAATTTTAGCAATTTTAAATCGATATGTGATAGCGTTTACAATTACCCTTCAAGGAAACCGTCAATTTATAGACTCAAATATCATCAACTCAGAAGTTAGTTCAAATTGCTGTAGACCCTTTAGTTTAATTAAGCATAATTTTTTTCATTTATCCAGTGGCACATCAAATCTAAGAACGTATTTTTTACATTTTATACAACGTAAATATTGGAGAAGTTTTTTCAATTTATGCAGCACTAAATACCTACCAAAAGTAAACAATGTTATTCGATCAAAAATACCATCTACAAAGTACATGCGTTGCGGTTTGTACATTCGGAATTAGTCTGCCGTCGAGTTTTAATAATGACCACGAAAAGTTTAATCGCGCCCATACGTACACCTGAAGGCAATTTTGTAATGTTGTGCGACGCAATGAATAAAATAGCCCTTGTTCTTACCTCAAGTTTGCAAACATGATTTTAAAAATCGACATCATGTCCCGTGCCATCAATGATAATTTACTTGTGTAATTTTCATATATATGGCTAAATATGAACAAAATGTGTGTTACAGAGCCTTCCTTTTCTGTCTCAGGAAAATAAATGCAAAACTACTTTGGAGGCGACAGCCGCATCAAAGATATATTTTTGTTTATATATGCATTGCGGGTTGATCCTCGATAGTCAGTTTACTGTTGTGCTCTGATGATAATCATACAAGGTCGAAGAAATGTATTACATGTGAATGACGATAGTTTTATCATGTTATGTGACTGGTTAGATTTAATACGATTGGTGATTATATTAATTCTGCAAACTTGATTGGATGAAATATTATTACCACTCGTGCAATCAATGACTGTTTAATTCTATAACTTTTATATATGCATAAAGTTAATGTTTGTCAATGTACAGAAATTGAGCAGCCGACATTTTAGGTCAAGTACAATTTATGCAGGACTACTAGATGGGAGAGACACATATGTAATTAGATTTCCTCAAATATGCACTGCGGTTCATTCCTTGCTTGTCAGTTTGTCGTCGTGCTCTGTTGGTGATCCTGGAAGATCGCTACGCGTCAGTGTTTGTGAATGACGGTAGTTTTGCTTTTTTTGTGAACGGAAATATAAAATGGGACTGGTGTTAATCTCCTATATTCAAACTTCATTTGAATATAGCGAATAAGTATTTTGGTTCGTCACAATAGGTTTAGAATGAGCATAATTAGTCGCCTAGTATATTAAATTTAACACGTGGGGCGACGTTGTATAGCAGGCTTCGAGAAGAACAAAACAACTAAACAAAGATCGTGTACCGCGTTTTTGCAGCTATTCCAAAAAATAACAGACAGTTAACGTATCAGACAAACTTCGATTACGCAGGTGGTGAAAACAACTATTTAAATCGAGGTTGAGAAATTCGTATACACAGAAATCCTATTATATTTAAATTTTTCATTATAAACTATGTATTGTATATGATAGGAACTTTTTAAGTACTGTCGTGAATGTTGATACGGATGGTGCCTGATCCGGGACACATTCGCTTTTGAGTATAGGACTTTGTCTTTTGCGTCAACCACGGCGGGTTGGACAGTGAATAGTAACAAACTCTGAAGCAATTATGCTCTGATTGAAGACCAGTCCGCAACACAATTCCGGACAGCACTTAAATAGTTTCCGATTAGGACATAACCGTTGTGCTCGACAAATTGCCTTTGCTGTATTATACAATGCTTAATTTATACCGAGAAATATATGCAGTGGGATTGGTGTTTACATCTAGCTCACAACCTTAGGCAAATAAATCTCCATGAAAGACAGACATGCACATTTTACTCAAATAAATTGTGACCTAAGCCACACTGCGAAACTATTGCTTTCAAGACATATAAATATAATAGACAGTTAAAATATCTCCTATTTTGTAAAAAAGTTTGATAACTTCAAAAAACATAAGAGAAAAACTACCGTTCGTCACACGTATAGAAACGTTTAGACTTCTATGATTATTATCATAGCTATTCATATATAAGGTATAGAAATTTATACGCGTGATTAGAAATGTCGAATGCACATTTTCGAAGCTTGCGCAATCATAAAATTTTTTAGCTTTTGCAATTTGGAAAAACTCATCTAACTGCAGACCTAACCATTTTCTAATACAGCGTGTATAATAAAATCTCAAAAAATTGTATTCAAATATATTGAAAATGTTACAAATGCAGGATGAATTTAGTGTTTTATTTTGTTAAACTTTATGGAAAATTTGACTTCTTTCTACATGAGATTTTGTAGTTATTGTCCTTGTGTGCTTTAAGCGATAGCGAGAAGGTCTGTATCTTAATGCATAAATCCTGACGTAACCGATTTAAACTAGGCTCACTTAGAAACAGGAGTTCATATCATAACAAGTATTAAAAGAAAATTTATGTTTTTAAATCGTGTTGTAGTTTCCTGCCAGGTAAGTGTTATATGGCAGACGGTGTAAACACATATATATAAACCTACTTATAAATTTTTGCGACCAACGTTTTGAATATATAATATTTCTAAAAGTTACACAATTGGTTTTGTTTTTCTTCAATAAAAAATGTAGCAAAGAAGCATGTCGCGTGCTCTAGCAAAAGGCTGGTATTTTACCGGAAGTTATTTTGTACACATGTCGGGTGAAAAATCGTTCGAACGTCCAGGTTAGTTCAACGTGTGAAATTCACAGAAATATTTTTATTACCGACTTAGCTGTAATTTTATTCTGGCGAACAGGAAGCGTTTAATGAGGAAAATATTGTATCACAAAATTGGTTTTCTCGTTTATTCCAAATTGTAAGCCTCTTGCTAGACTTTTACATTTTTCTCCTGAATTCCTTATTTTATGCAAAGTTTGAACTTTTCAAAATTCAATTATTTAAATAATATAGTCCTATTGGTTTGCGGGCTGATTTTAGGCCAATGGTTAGTGCTATCTTTTTGTTGATATTGAAAAATATAATGTAATAATCCACCGTTATACTTGCTTAACTATCAGAACGTAATCTATACTTCTAATGAATAAATATTTTAGAAATAGCTTTTTAAATTTAATCACTAAAATTAAAATTCTTATCGGTACGTGGTTTTTGACTAAAACAAACAAGACAACTAACAGAATGTCTAGAATAAGACTATACCTAATGATAAAAAGATCAGCTTTGAGATCGTTAAACTATTAAATTTCCATATATATTATGCTGAGAGAGCATTGAGATTTTGATCGTATAAAAGTATGTGTAAACAAGTAGATGTGAATAATGTTTATGTGGCAAGATTATACACTGCGAAAGAACTTCTGTATGCTTTTTGAATTTCTATTTATGTATTTTTGTACGTATGTATATGGCATGTATGTATGTATGTATGTATGTATGTATGTATGTTTGTATGTATGTATGTTATGTATGTATATATATTATGTATGATATGTATATATGTATGTATGTATGTATGTATGTATGTATGTATGTATGTATATGTATGTATATATGTATGTATGTATGTATGTATGTATGTATGTATGTATGTATGTATGTATGTATGTATGTATGTATGTATGTATGTATATATGTATGTATGTATGTATGTATGTATGTATGTATGTATGTATGTATGTATGTATGTATGTATGTATGTATGTATGTATGTATGTATGTATGTATGTATGCATGTATGTATGTATGCATATTTATGTATGTATGTATGCATGTATGTATGTATGTATGTATGCATGCACATAGGGATATATGTATGCATGTGTGTATGTATGCATATGCATATATGTAGATGTGTGTATCCATGTATATATCTCTGTATTTATGCAAATATATACATATATTTATGTCTGTATGCATTTGTGTGTACTCGTATATATGTACGTATATATAGATGCCTGTATGTATTGATAAGGCTACACGCATATTACTTTATGTACGTACGTATGTATTCATTTATATATTTTTTGTTGCAAAGATATAATATTCATGCAATTGCGCAATAGGTGTTTCATAGCCAGTAAAAATAGTTCATATTGATCCAGTAGGATAAACCAAATTCAGCTTGAACGAGAGATAAAATTTCATGTTCACATGCGTTTCGTGTTATGCATTCGAACAAGAAATGTGGGATAATTGGACGGTACAATCTACTATAAGAATATGTATCCATGCAGTATTGGTTTTAACTTCATGCAGTCTTACAAAAAGCGACTTTAAAGTCAACCCACCATGTATAATATATAGTGAGTCTCTCAGGTTTCTTAAAACGATAGATTTATAAATGCCGAGTTGGTGCATGCTACTAGCAGGATGGACTTCGAGCTATGCTAAGATTGAGAATTACAAGTACTTCTGAATACCTGGTGCTCCATAAAATCCATACTTGTGGTCTTGAAGCAAACACCTCGCATAACATACCTTGAAATACATTGTCATGGTACTATGTACCTATTGGGCAACGATATTGTTGTTATCAGGTACTGACACTACAACCATAGTGTTGTTATCATTTGCAATCTCGGTATTTATATTATATATAATGAGTTAGCTTTGAAGTCGCATTGTCGAAGACTTTATAAAACGTTAGCTCTACTACTGCAGATTTACACATTCATATAGGAGATCGTAGCGTCAAAATGTCCCATCACCGAAATGTATAGTGGGTATAGGGCGTTATATCTGGTCCTACTAATGAGTCGTCAGTAAGAACGTAACAAACGCGTACATACTGACATTGGTTTGTCCTTCTAGTCATTTTGAGCTAATTTGTTTATAGTTGCTCCACACCTAATGCATAGTTGAAGATGTACTAGTTCTCCGAAAAAAAGTATCTAACTCAGGTTATAGTATTTTTGTCCCATGTGTGTACGGTCTATTTTTTTCTTTGGGCACGTATAAAATGTCTTTTAATGTTATGTATTTTCTAAATTCATTTATTCTGGGTATTAGTTTATTTTCATATAGTTGTCTAACTGGGCGTAGCATATGAGGAAAGTATGCACATTTTTTTATCGTGCATGTTTTTCGACTTCACCTATATTAACTGATGGGTTCTCACTGGTCCATCTAACTTGGTTGGTTCGTTTATGCTGATTCCCTCATAATTTATTATAAGTACGTCGTATATAATATGTCGGTTTATTTTAATTATTCCTCTAATATTAAGTGACCTAGTTTGGCGTAGAAAGAAAGAGACTGTGACATAGATACTATTATCAATTATCTTATGTGTGAACTTTGCTTATATAAAAACACTGTTTGTTGAGTTTACTAAAGGATTTTACAGTGAATATATATAAGTCAATGACGTTTTGTTATTTTCAGTCTACAAATCCTTTTATTGAAGCTATTACTGACCTGGGTTGAATTTATTATTAGGCCTTGAGCAGTCGTTCCAGATGGATTGAGTTAACGTCACTATCAATAGAAGGGAATGAGCTGACAGTATAGAAGTTAGACTATGTTCACTAGTCGATTTTAGGGTAATAAGGCAATTTAAGGTGGTTCAACAGATGTTGAGCTCTACAATTTAGGCGAGCCCTTGATCAGTTCTTCTTTACGCTGGGGAATAATATCGAGGCGACAAGGTTTAATGCTCTGAAGGTCAGGGCATGAGGGTTCATCATGCCTTAAAGAAAACCAGGTGTGCGTTGTAAACTTTCGAACGAGACGAAGCCTGTCATTTCTTTGTGACGTGTGGTTGCCATTTGCAGAATACTGCGTGCTCTAGGCGCATCGTTGCCCAATTGAGGTCAGGTGGCTAATTAATTATCTTCCTTTAAACGTGTATATATGGGGATTAATACCCAATGTTGATTGAGTTGCTGTGTGTTTTCTTAAATATTTGTATATGCCTCTAAATCCTATTATAAAAGAATGGTTTCTTTGTCATGTTTTTCTCATTGAGATTAAAGCAGTGATTCTAGACAGTTTGGTTAGACGATAATTGGGAACTCAACACGTACCATCATTTATTTACCACGGACAGGCCACAAGCCTGGGCTCGTCTGCTTCTGAATATGGTGCTCTAAGCATTGAGCCAATTTGACGCGAGAAATAAACTTCAATTCATATAGGAAGTGGCTAGAGCCCCAGATTCCAAAGCAGGCTTACGAGATGAGTTCCAAATAAGGTCGAAACCTGTCAACTGGATGAATTGCCTTTTCTACACTATACAATTCTTAGTTTATACTGACAAATGTATGTACACAATGAGTCAGGTGTTTTTATCTTGTTCACAACTTTGATTAAAGTAATTATAATCACCGCCCACGCAACTTATGTTGGTTTAATCCAATTGACTTTTATAGAGAATCCTTCTTTCTCGATTATCCAATTCAGTTCGAACTATCCATCTATGATATGTTAGCTTAAGACTGAAACATGGATGACTAATATTGAATTAAATTATTATTTCAAAATTTGAACATATAAATGTCGTCTGTAAAATACATGCCTGTGACCTATGGTCAGTTTCTAAAGAAGAATTTTATTCCGCACAAATATTTACACCAGAAGAAAACTAAAACCTGTAATTATCACTTATGAGATTAAGCTTGTTTGTTTTCTCCTTGTTTTCTCTGACTGAAGCAGGTGTCATCGCATTTTAAAGTAATCAATAATTGCATTCTTCATTTGTTTGAGCATAATATTTCACTAATTTTAACCCATGCTTGTTTAAAAGTATGGTTTCGACTTTAAATTTTCATGTTTTAATAATTGTTATGATGTATAGCGTACTACCGAAAACTAGATAATTACTATTCAATTATTTGTTCATCTTACATTAAGGTGATGTTGGGGCATTGCATTGAAATTCTTGCCTATGTTAACTCATATTTATTCGCAAATATTTAAATAATTCCTGTTTTTAAATTAATTATGCTCAGGGTAGGATGAATACAGTAATAAGTTTTTGAGTAACAACAGCAAAATACGTCTGTATTTAGCATAATTTATCTGATAATATGTTGAGGTAGATTCTGGTTATACAACTTGATCAAGCTGATCGGTACTATATAATGTTGCTCTTTGCGTGTAGTATTGTTTTTGTAGGAGAATTTCCTTCATTCCTCCCGTTAGTTAAGGCGAATATGAGCTGAATTACTTGCGATTGACTGCGGTTTAAGAAGGAGAATGTAGCGCATCCACCGAGAACAACTAATGTGAAACCAAAACTGACAGACCAAGCTCAAATAATAGACAGGGATGAGCTAATTGGGATATTTAAAAAAAAATCATAATCCTCTGGTGAGTGTGTGTTTTTGCGTAGAAATATAAAGGTTATTTTAAATAAATGGAATTTTAGACAATTTTATTTCCTTTGGAAGATGGTATGATTTATCTGGTTGATCAAATCATTGCTCATTGTGAATATATCTGGTTTGACAGGAAATAATCTACAATAATTCATTATTCCATAATTTCATTTTTGTCGATGTGTTGTACTTGTGTCAAAAACAATTAAATAAAAATGCATACCTGTTCCACAAAATAAACAAAATTGCTACACCAACTTCGCAAAGTAGCAGACTGCTAGATATTCAACATTGGTAAAGCCAAACTTTTATTCTAAATTAGTCGGTTTCTCGCTTTTTCTGTCATAGGTGAGAAACGACAAAAAATTTTCAGCCGATTCTTAGGATTTTTCCTCCGAATTTCATTTTATGCTTCATATGACACAGACATAATTCGAAGAAACTATGACGGAAAATGAACTACAAGACCTTTATTATTTTACATTTATAAATGTAATCATTGAAGGTTTATGGCATGAAAATCTTAAATTTATTGTTAACATGAAATCGTTGAAAAAATTAGTAAATCTTTCATTACCCTAATTTCCCCAGTAGTGCGAAATGTCACCTTTACAGTGCATACAGTTGCTAGTATCGTAGTATTCTTTGATATAAACTATATACCTTCATAAATCCATCAAATATGTGGTTCATTTATGTCACTTTAGGAACAGTGTAAGTTTTCATAGAATATGACGGGCTCTTGCTCAAATTGGCACATACCAAAGTCTATAAAATTATTTTGATTACAAATTGTATTTTATCATAACTTTTGTAGATATGGAGTTACTGAAGGCCGAATACTTGCAAGGCGAGAACAATAAGATTGAAATTCACAATCGCCGAATGCAGCGTTGTCCCTTGCCTGATTTATTTGATTAATGGTACTTTAAAGAAGCAATGAAAAATTAACTTAAGTATATAAAGTAACGCATTTTTTTATGTTATTACTTTTTGTTTCTATTATTTTGGTTATTAAATTTCAGCTTGTTCTGCATTTATTCATTTTTTTGTTCAATGTACTAAGTCTCTCTTAGCAAAATATTATCGTTCTCCTCTTAAGGGTCATGCGATGACTTTGACAAATGACGTGTATTTCAATATTGTTAAATGGAATCTTATTAAAAAATTTTTCCTATATGTATTATGAGTAGACAATGCTCGTTAAATATGTATTTCTACGTTTATGTGCATGACATACATTCGATTATTACAAACAGCCTAATTTATGGCTTTTATCGTAAACTGTTGACAATATATGGGTTCCACATCGCAACATTAATAAATATTTGATGTTTTAAAAATTAATTCAAAGATTCGGCAGTAATAGAAAACGATAAATAAAGAATCGTTTTATTCTCATGAAAATGCATAACTACAACTTGACTTAATATAAACTCTTAGTAAATTTACTTACATGTAACAGTGCGAAAAAATCCTTATTTAGCGAGACACATTTAATTTCTAAATTCTACAAATGAGAATGTAAAATAATTTTTCTTCCTCCTAACAAAAGATGAACATGTTTTGTTACTGATTGTTGTCAACCTCAAATCTATAACATACCCTACATTATAGGAGATATGTGCTGCTAAAAACCTTGATAGAAAACATGTTCTAACAAGCAGGCCAACTCTAAGAGGATCTACAAATATCTATCTATTTTGAATTCTTAATTGATATTTTATATTTTAAACTTTCACTGATATAAATTATTTTATTAAAATATTTTCAGTTTTTAAAAACAAAGTTTTTTGAGAAAGCTACAATTTCAACATTTATATATTTTAAATTATTATTTAAGTAAAATGTAACAGTCTAAATCTTTTGAAAATATTTTTTTGGAAACTTTTAACTTAATTATGTAGATTTACCAATTACTGAAAGTAAATTTGTGGCTAAGAAGTATAATTCTTATCTTGTTCTCTTTTTCCTATATTGATGTTAATATATTTTATTTGTATAATGCAAATGAAATGATTTAATGCTTTTAATCGTTTTCGTGTAACACATAAACGTTTGCCGGAAACATTAATAAAGATCAGCCGTTTATTAATTTATTGATATTTGTTGTTTGAAATAAATAAGGAAAATATGTCGACAAACAAGATATATTAAACATTTATATCCAATGACTAAGATGGATGTCCGCAAGGGTGGGAAAATTGTAAAAAACAAAGGTGCTTAACATTACCGTAGTCTAATATTGATTTATTGTTCAAACCTTACTAAATATGTTCCAGTCATTTCTTATTGAAATTAATTTGCATAATTTACAAGCTTGACCCATTTTTTATACTACTGTAATCATAGAAAATTTTAGGTGATGCATAATTAGACCCCTTAGCTTTAATACATACATTTTTCATTTTATTGAACTATCAGTTATATATTTAAAAGAAGCTAGTTATTATTATATCTGACGACGAACGGAAGAAATGCATTAGAATTCTTCCGATTTGTTGTTTTCAGCTAAAGTGTGCCGTTCTGTCATTCATTGCATAGAAAAAGTTCTGGTATGGATTTTATGTGCCAAGAGTTCTATAAAGTATATAAAGTATAGTTCATTGTCTTCGAGCTGTAATATTGACATGTACAGGCGACTTTCACTATTATATGTAGTGGTCTTACAGTCGTGATTTAATAATAATGTGCAGAAATTTTGGCGTTTTATTCGAAAAAAATATTACCAAACTAGAAAACAACGCATTTAATTTACGATTTTAACCAAATACTCTGAGAAATCGTTTCGAACGATAGATAGATTGACAAATTTTTGTTTTATATACTTATTAAATGTCGATCACTTTTAGCCAAATTGGAAAGGAATTTCTGTCTGTCAATATTGACATTTCGTTTGAGTATAAGTACTGAAGACAAATTCTAAGTCAGGAAACAACTTTATAAATTGGTATCGTTACATAGTTTGGTCAAAAATGTGCTTAATGCAATTTTGCTTTCCTTTTGATAACGTGCATTTATTCCAGCGAACTGTATAGAATTCAGTTAAAGTTTTATGTTGTTTCGCGAAAATTTTAAAAGCGAAAAGAGAGATGCTATTTTTCTGTCTTGGTAGTTTTACGAAAAATTATACATAGTTGGATTTATTTTGAATTTAATTTATGTCGACAAACCACAGAACAGATGTACAAGCCTGCTGTTTTAAACTTTCCATTTATCCAAGATCTCATTTATTATGAGGGGCAACGAAAAAATTAATTTATCATATTTCTTACCACTGCCTAAGCAAAGTTAATATATGGAACCTATCCTCTAATTCTAATTAAAGTTGATTTTCTCCTTCTTTACCTTTAGCCTACATTTGTATAAGAGAATATTTTATTGCAAGTGAGTTCATTATTTAGTCAAACGAAAGACAAAAACAAACATTTATTACTAATAAGATAAATTTTATCTATGATCAAAAGAACATAATATCTTACGTTATGTGCAATCCAAAATTCACATATACAAACTTTTCTGGAGAACTCATTATTTTGTGATTTCATTACAAAATTGGTATAAATAGCTAATCTTTGAGGTCTACAGATCAACGTAGCATCAAAAATTTGAGATTGCTATATTATATAACGGATGAGCGTTGAAATTTAAATGCATGCAGGATTGACGCAGAGGATGAAATTCCACATATGCAAAATAAATTATTTTACTGCAAAGGAAAAATTAATCTCTGATCAAAATAAATTTATTATCAGAAATTTATTACTCATAAGCTAATTTTTGATTATTGATCAAAATAACACAACATGTTACGGTAACCCGAATCCAGAATTCGCATATAAAACACTTCTGGGGAACTCACTTATCATGATGCCATATCAAAATTAGGATAAATAGCCAATCTCTGAAGTCCGAAGCTCATAGTAGCTTCAAATAATTAAAAGATTGCTGTATTATAGATATCGAAAGAGTGTTGAAGTTTAGCTGCTTGCAGGATTTACGAAGAGGATGATTTTCCACATATGTATAATAGAATATTTTACTGCGAAGCAGTACAAACTCTGGTTAAAAGAAAGGAAAAAACGGACATATTTTTTCTTATTAGCCAGTTGTTGATCAATAATCTTTAGAAAGTAGTATGTTGCTGTAACTGGAATCCAGAAAGCACATAAGAAAATTTCTGGAGAACTCACTTGTTTTGATGCCATTACAAAATTTTAATAAATAGCCAATCTCTGCTTTCGGAAGCTTTTTGTAGCATCAAATATTTAAAGAATTGCTACATTATGTAAAACGGCTGAATGTTGAGATTTTACTGCATGCGGGATTCACGCAAAGAATAATTTTCCACATTTGTACAATAGAATATTTAACTGCCATATAATTCAATCTCTTGTGAAAATAAATTCAAAACAGAATTTATTATTTATTACCCAATATTTTATCTATGTTCGAAAGAACATAACACTTTATAGTAACTCGATTTTAGATTTCGCATTTACAAAATATTCTGAGGAACACACTTTTTTTAAGGTGACATTAAAAAATGGGTAAATAGCCAATCTCTATAGTTGGTAGGTCCTAGGAACAACAAATAATTAAAGAATTGTTATATTATAATTTGCGGTTGAGTATTGTAATTTAACTGCATGCAGGATTTATGCAGAGTATGACTTTCCACATATGTATTATAAAATATTTTCTGCGAAACGGTTGAATTTCTGGTAAAAATGAAGTGAGTACAAACATTTATTTTATATAAGCCAATTTTGAAATACGTAATATGTTTCAGTAACTCGAATCCTGTATTCACATAAAGAAACTTTCTGGGGGACCAACGTTTTATGATACCATTGCAAAATTAGGATAAATAGCCAAAATCTGATGTCGGAAGATCCTAGTAGCATCAACAAAATTTAAGAAATGCTATTTTATATATACAGGCTAAGCTTTGAAATTTAATTTCATGTGAGATTTGTGCAGAGAATGGTTTTCCACATATGTATAATAGAATAATCTACTAATAAACAGTTCAATGTTTTGTTCAAATAATGCCAATGAGAGATATTTATTACTTATAATCCAATTTGTGATCAATGATCAAGAGAACATAATATGTTATAGTAACTCATATACCGATTTAGCATATACAAATTTTTTTGGGGAATTGACCGTTTAGGATGCCATTATAAAATTGCAATAAAAAGCCAATCTTTGATATTGGAAGATCCTGGTGGCATAAAATAATTAGAGAAATGCTACATTATATATAGGAAAATTATAATATTTTACTGCAAAATAGTTCAATCCCTGGTCTAAATGAAGTCATGACAGACTTTTATTACTTATAAGCACATTTTTGATCTAAGACCAAAGGAACATAATATTTTACAGTAACTTCAATCCAGAAGCATCAAATAATTAAAGAATTGCTGTATTTAAGATAGCGTCTGAGTGTCGAAATTTAAATGCATGCTGGATTTGTGCATTGGATGATTTTCCACATATGTATATTAGAATATTTTACTGAGAAACAGTTTAATCTCTGAAAATAACAAAATACATTATCAGATATTTATTACTTATAAGCCAATTTTTATGTATGATGAAAAGAACATAATATGTTACAGTAGCTCAAATCCAGAAACCACACATACAAACCTTTCTGGATAAATTACTTTTTATGATGTCATTACAAAATTAGTATAAATAGCAAATCTCTGAAGTCAGAAGCTCCTAGTAGCATCAAAAAATTTAAGAATTGCTATTTTATATATACGGGCTGAGTATTACAATTTAACTGCATGCGCGATTTGCAAAGAGGATGATCTTCCACATATGTGTAGTAGAATATTTTACTGCGAAATTGTTCAATCTCGTCAACAAAAAGTCAAACAGAAATTTATTACTTATTACCCAATATTTCCTCTGACATTAAACAAATAATATGTTGCAGTAACTTGCATTCAGAATTCGCATTTTGAGACTATTCTGGAGAACTAAATTTTATAATGGAATTAGAATAAAAGAGGCTCTTTGCAAAATGGATTTATTACTTATGGAAATTGTATATCTATATATTGTCTTTAACGTCTAATTAGATAAACGATCGTGGTTGCCACTTCATTTATTTTTAATCAATTCCCTTTTGCATTTGCACTTTTTACATTAATAAAACTGAGATAAATTAATTTCGAAGACCGCTTTATCTATTTAACAAAACTAAGGGTTGTTATAATTAAATGACATTTAAAATAGCTATTTTGTTGTCAAGCTGGAAAGCTTAATAACATAACAATTTAATTCACAGTACTTATAGAAGAAAGCACATGCTTGTGTTTTCAGTGGCAACATAATTCCATCAAAATTTTGTTCACAGTGTTATGGAATTTATAATTGATATTTTGAATAGATTGGTAAAATTATTAAATCGAATATATCTTGTTGCAATGCCCAAATCAAGCGAGCGGTTTGGCAGGATATTCAGTCTCCACATTTGGGTTGTCCGAAAATGTAAATTTGCAGTTGCATGGTCGGTATGGTTAGACATCCCTGGAGAGGGCCACATATACACTGAGTTCCTTCCTTTTCGTCACATACATCATCTCACGAGGCAGTCAGAGATCCGTAAGACCACCATTAACTGTGTCAGATAGTGCGTGCGGCCTGGGCGAAACCTCCAGGTTATGTCAATAGTGTTACAGCAGTTTTGCAACTATTATATAAATAATAATCTTTTAATTTGAATAGTGCTCTTTGAAATAATTTACATGTTCACCGATTTGATTTACATTCGTTTGTTTCCTTTTAAACTTCACCCAGTGCATCTTGCACCAACCTACTTCTGGATTACATTTTTGGTAGCTTACTCCTTTTGTGAGGGTTTGTTTTAACAAAGGCCAGGACTTGAATTCTGTTTCTAATGGTCACAAATTTGCACATCATCTTAAATTCAGTAATACCATAATGCTGTTGTAGTCTTTTGGGCAATTCCTGCTTTAGCTGTTAGCTTTTCGAGCCAAATTTTCATATGGTCTCATTAATTATCTATAATTTGACCTGCCTGGATTTGCATTTTTAATCAATATCTTCTTCAAGCTGTTTAAATCTTCCTTATGCTACTTTAATGTGAGTTCTCTTTGAATTTGTTTGAATTGCAAGTTTTAAAAATCCTAGCAGCATTCCATTTTGCACACATAAAAATAGTCTTATCATTTTTCTCAAGTCTCTATAAACGTAAATTTATTATTTTTAATGAGGGTAAAGTAAAAATAAAATTAAAATAGACAGAGAGGGCGAAGCGGGAACAAGGCACTCTTTTGTGTGCATCATCAACGGTTCATGCTCAATGCACTAACGTGCATTTTATTCTTGCACAAATCAGGAGGCAGTTTTATTTTCCACAGCGCTTCATATATTGATAACTGATTTCTGTTAATTCATTTGATAATTATCTTAAATTTCATGATTGGAGAACTTATGCGCGCGGATCCATGCAGTGTGGCACAATTACAGATAAAACACGAGCATTTGAATTAAATTTTCTTTTCTACTCACTTAACTCAATCTTTGGTCGATTAGCTTATGCAAGTTGTACAGCACTTTAAGCAAATTTATTAATAAGTAATTTTTACACCAATTAGATATTGTTAGTGGCGGAGAACTAATATATATATGAAATTCTGTATTGGGCGTTGCGCACCTAGTAGCAAATTAGTTCAATTGTGACCAGTAAGATAAACCAGAACAGCATGAACGGAATGTAAAAACTCATGTACATTCGTTTCGTGCTGACTGGCGATTCATCAGTAGGAGCCGGTATTACGCCCTTTAACCACTATATATTTGGGGGAGGAATGTGGAAAAATAGGACGGTACAATCTCCTAGACGAATGTGTAAACCTGCGACTTCAACGCTAACTCACTCTATATAATGAATATAACGAGTCTGTAAAGGATACCAGCACCATGGTTATTGTGCCAGTAGTGATACCAACATCATAGTACCGAATAGATACATGATACTAACACTATAGTTGCCAAATCGGTACATGTTACCAACACGATGGACTTCAATGTATACTATAGTTCACCAAAATTGAGAATTACAACTATTTCTGAACAGATGTTACTGCAGTAAATCCATAAATTCTGGCCTTGATCGTTATCGGTTATCATATTTCGCAGTAATCATGACATCATTCAATTCAATATATAACAGTTAGATACTACTTGTGGCGGAGAACTAATATATCTGAAATTCTGTACTGATGAGTCGCCAGTAAGCATGAAACCAATGTGCACGAGATCATAGTTTCCGTTCATATTGTATTTCGGTTATCCTTCTGGTCATAATTTAATTAAAAAGTAATTGTTGTCTGCGAAATTAACGGCTTTTTCTCTTTAATTGTCGCAACGCCAAGTATGTTACCTTGAATAACGCGCGTAATTTATTTGCATTAGAGACAGTTTTATTTTGGCTGTGCTTTTGGGAAATCAATGTGCACGAGATTATACTTTCCGTTCGTACTGTATTTCGGTCATCCTTCTGGTCATAATTGAATTAAAAATTAATTTTTGTCTGCGAAATTAACGGCTTTTCCTCTTTAATTGTTGCAACGCCAAGTATGTTACCTTGAATAACGTGCGTAATTTATTTGCATTAGAAACAGTTTTATTTTGGCTGTGCTTTTGGGAAACCAATGTGCACGAGATTATACTTTCCGTTCATACTGTCTTTCGTTTATCCTTCTGGTCATAATTGAATTAAAAATTAATTTTTGTCTGCGAAATTAACGGCTTTTTCTCTTTAATTGTTGCAACGCCTAGTATGTTACCAAGAATAACGCGCGTAATTTATTTGCATTAGAGACAGTTTTATTTTGGCTGTGCTTTTGGGAAAACAGTGTCGCCTGAAATAAAGTCTTTAAGTAGGTTTTCGTCATTCCGGGTACTCAACCCGTCTTTTTCAATTGACTTTGCTTTTAACAATTTACTTAATGAAACATCTTGGACATACTTTAGATAATATATCAATTGTTGCCTGCATATATTCGTAACCTGCTTAATATCGACCTGGCAATTTTTCTAGATATGGCTAAATAGCCGCGAATTTGTCGTAAATCCGCTATAAAACAAATAACACGAAAATTTCGCTGGTTTGTAGAAATTTGTTAAATCTTAATTCACAAAGTTTTACCATTAATTATTTCCAATTCTTTTATCTGATAAACATTCTCTTTATCGTTCAACTCGGAACTGGCCCTATGAATACTATGATTCCTTGATGACAGGTTTAAGGGGACCACTTCTAATTTCATATAGGTGGTTGGGCAAACGACATACCATGAAATAACAATAATTGATTCCGCGGGTGGTGGTAACAATTCTTTAAATCAAGTTTGTGCGCTTGAAGTAAACCCCAATCCCACTGTATTTAACCATACGTCGAACAATAGAGCAAAACTACCGCCAGACGCAATGCACTGACGCGTTTCGACCTTCCATGATCATCATCAGAATACGATGGCAAACTGACTATGGAGGATCAAACTGCATTGAATATATATGGAAATAAAAGTTAGACATGCGGCTCTTACCTCTAGCAGTCTCGCATACATTGTACGTGACTGGAAATGACGGCTGCACAATTTCTCTGCAGTCACGCGCATTAACTGTTTGCATATTTCGCCACAAATACATATATAGAGACAATAAAATTTAACAATAATCGATTGCGCGAGTGGTGGTAACAATTCTCTAAATAAAGTCTCCTCTCCTAGCCACAAGTTTCCAATTAAACAAACATTGATTGTGAGAGTGTTGCCAGCAATTATTTAAATCAAGTTTTCCAGCCTTATATGGTCACCAATCCATTATATCTTTTTGAGTGATCAGTTTACTGTGTGTTATTGGATTTCTGAAGATGGTAATGAAAATCAGTTATCGAAACCAACAAACAGTCAAGGTTAGATCGAAAATCATTTCCGGTGGTTAGTGAGAATGGCATGAAAGACATCGGAGTGATGGCAAAACGAAAGCGCATTAAACGCGTACTTGAAATTTAGGATCAAACGGATCATTACGCAAGCGACAGTGAAAATCCACCAACCCCGAATGAAAATCGTGGATACGTTAAATATGATGATCGCGCTGCCCTAAAAAGAGCAACAACTTTTTAGAGATGGCTAGTAATAGGAAAGCTTGTCATGAAACAAACTAATTTCCTTCAGACACGTTCCAAGGTGGTCTTTAGACCTTATTAATTCGAATAATCTTTTTTTGGAAGATTTGGGCTAAGCGCATAGCATATCACAAATAAAAGTAGATACAACCCATTGTGAAGTTGTGGCAAAGCGAAATTCCATAAGAAAAACTCCCTAGAATATTTGCAATTGTTCAGATTTCACAAATGTATAGAATGTAAAAAAATTATTCCTGTGGAAATGGGCGATTTTTTACAATAATTAATTTATTGATAAATAAAAATTGTGCAGCCAATATTCTATTGGAATAGAATGTATGCGAGTTGAATAGGAAAGAGGCTGCATAAATTGTTTTTCCACCTTTCATGTAAAGTTCGAAGTCATGCTCTTATGAACAATAGTGAGGTGAAACATGTCCCTACGTGCGACTAACGTCATTTTTGTAATTTTCTGCAACAAGTTATATAACCGTGGATTTGTCTTTATCGTTATTACACCAAGTGTATTTGAAATTTATCCATTACCATTCCCGTAACCAATGATTACTAGACTGAATGACATATATGTAGGGCAGAAAACAGAGAAACGTTTACGCTTGTGACTGCATAAATATTGTAAGTCAGAGGATTTCATGACAAAAATGATATTCGTTGATTCATTTAAGATTCTATTTACCTAACAAAAAAATCGTGGTTTCACTCACGTTGTACGATTTGGCGCCGTTAGTTACAAATGGAAACGCATTTCGATATTCCATGTTGATTCTCAGCGCACAATAGCAACACGAATAAAAAGAATACAACCGGAAGTTGCAGTAAAGTATATGGAAGATGAACAGCGCGGCCCTCAACACTAATCATGTTGCATACAGCTTACTTGTTTTTAATTTTGGTGACAAAATGTTTGTCCAGTAACAAAAGAACTACTCTCAGCTGCCGCCAAATATTTACGCTATTCAACAATGCAGTCGTGGATAGCATAGTTGGCCATAACTATTATTTTAATTCAGTTATTTTAGAGATAAGCACCATCATATTTTATTTTATTTGTTGCATAAATGAATAAAAATACCGTCAGACGTCCATGCACGCGCATTTCGACATTCCATTGTGGTGAATCAAACATGATGCTACAAATTCGAACGACGATTCGTACGCAATTTATGTGGCTCTCTTCCCAAAATTTACATTTCACACTATTCCCACTGAACTTTATAAGTTACCAATTTTTAGCATTGATTCATGCGTTTGTAATGGTTGGAATATGTAAGATAAAGGTTTTTCATACGAGATTTTAATCAAGTGCATTAACACGAGACTAATAAGATTTTCATTTATGTATTAAATACATTGAACGCGCATTTCTATTTGATTCTTATCAATTCGTCTGTTGCTGCGTTTTTTCGATGATCGCATCAGTTCATAATGCGTATGTTTTTGCGAAAGAATGATGTTTTGCAATATTGTGCGAGTGGATAATTTTAATATGACTGGCAACTAACAAATAATATTTCATGGTACCAGGAAAGACCCATGGATTATTTAATTCGATTGCAACATTTTGTTAATGATCAAGTACATTGGTATTTAACGTTATACATCTTATTTTGAATAAAAGGTCACAACAATAGTGCAATAAAGGATTGCTTAACAAATTTATTTCCTAATCTCTGATCATTTCGACACAGCCGTAGTTCAATAAATGATAACTCAAACATCCTGCATTGTTGAACGTAAAGTGCGTAAAGTCTTAACGATTTGCTACTTTAAGAAGTTAATCAATTTCATTTTCACCGTTTCCATATTACCGATTCATTACAATTGGGCCTTACACAGAAATTTGGCACGAAGGGTATCTTTTAGAGAAGATTTGTCTAAATATGAATAATTAATATGTAAGTGACCGATCAATAAAGAAGCGAAATTACGAATATTTTCAACAAAACAAAGAAAAATGCGAGAACGTTTCCGTATTGTTTGAACAAGTTGTTTCAGAAGTCAAACTCCAAATCTGGCGAATTTACAGATATTTTTCAAAGAAAAAAACGGAAAAAATGCGTACAGCAGAAGCTGTTCTATGCAACATCCTTCGTACTAAGCTAAATAAGGAACAAGAGTTCGGACATGATTTGAATAAAAAGATGCAAATTGTTTGTGCGTGTGTATGTGCCTAAGCATATACGCTTCTCTCTTCCTTCTGTAAAATGTATATGTTTAATCCTAATTAATCCGCCTTGCTTTCCATTTCTGTGAATATAAATTACCGAAAATAGCTGTTGAATTAAGTTCTGGCGAAAAGAAGAGCTTTTTGTAAATTGAATTGTTTATACCTGCTTGGTAATATCTGTAGTCTTTAATACATGATTTATTTATAATTTAATATTTTATATTCATAAAATTGGCTGAATTAAAATGTATAAATGGTATAATGTATAATAACATTCAAGCCAACTATCGTTTTATAATAAAACTTTTGGTAGAACGTTGTAAAAGAAATTCAATACTTCTTTTCTATTACAAATATGCCGTTTTACAAAATGGCGGATTAAATACACATAAATATTTCAAGATAAAAGTCAATTTAAAGATTTTGTTAGACTGAACGTTCCGTTACGCATTAATGCAACCTTATTAGAGTGTGTTAACAACATACGCAATGTAGAATTCGAATTTAATATTGTGGTGCCACATCTACCAATTTGGCCTCAAGTCAATTTGAATAGCCCTAACAATTCCACATCGCTAGCTCGACAGTAATCCGAGCATTATTCTAATTAAGTTGATCTAATAAAATGTAACTTTGTTAAACTCCACGCTTACATTTGTTTATGGCCTAATGGTAGGCATAGCTCTCTAATACGAATAAATGAACAAAAACGACCATTTACTTTGCGCCCATGTTAAAAAAATCACCAGATTTTATCATATAATTGAAAGTATGGTGGATTAAGTTGGATTAAATGTCAACATTATAAGCCCACAGAAAGAAAGCGGGAAACGCACATTCTCAGGTATGCACAAACGCACAGGCAAATAAGTCACCAGTTCATATTAAAGTAATATACGAATTTAAAAGAATGAAAAAAAGGCGAAACTGGAATAATCGAAATTACTTGATCTGCGTTTTGACTAAAGCAGCAATGATTCCAGTTGTTTTCTTTATGCAAAACTTGTCTTGATTTGTAAAACTGATGATGATATACAGCTTAAATATTTTGCACAAAAAAAACAACTGAAATCATAATTTCGTTAGTCAAAACAAAGATCATGTACTATACGAACTACTTTTGTTTATTTAGCTAACGATTTGGGATGTTGTAAAAAACAGCTTATGCTGTGTAATTCGTTTCCGTTTTCAGATTTGAAGACACCTTTCAATAAGCCTCATTTGGAATGTGGTTTTTGTAAATAATGCGTTCAGCTAGCTTTCAAACGTTATTCCCTATGTCAACTGCGTTAAGTTGAAAATGCTCTTAAATTCCTAAGTTTGGTAATTAGTCGGCCTGGCATAAATGACAGTTATATGAATATACATTGTAAGACTTTGTGAATAAAGCGAGCTTATGGTTTAGCCTTATGTAAGTTGTTGTATTCTTGATGATACCCGCGTCATTTTTAATTTTTACCCAGTTAAACTTCAAGAAATAATATGATACATTTAGGATACCTACCATAAAATAAATGGCGACCTATTTTTTTAAATTCTGAACATAAATTATATTTTATTAAATAATGTGTCAGTAAAGTAAGAAATTTGAAATCATGATTTGTTGCTTTACATTCCGTCCATTATGATTTACAAAATGTCATCACAATATTAAATTTAAAACTAAAATTATGATAAATCATTTCCCACATTGTATTACTTAAAGGAAAACCCGAACTAAACGCCCTTCTGCTTATATAAGTGTCATTGGTGAACATTATTCTAGCTAAATAAAAGACTGCTAAATTATACCTAAAGAAGGCTTAACGCTCATACAATTAGATGAGTTTAAATTTACTTTCAATTGTCACATTCACGCAAGTCCGTGTCAATTAAACATAATTGTTATTTCTTTGAATGAAGCAACAAACATTGCTCTGGCTTTATTCTTCAAGTGCTTTTGTGTCAACTTGTACTGTTTCTAGTGTAAACAATTATGCATAATCTATTATAAGGGGTTTTTCATTTCACTTGACTTTGGAGGAAAACACAGTAATTGAGTTATCTTTCTAGCCTAATTAATTGCATTACACAAAAACACGAATATATATATATATATATATATATATATATATATATATATATATATATATAGAATATTTAAAGACATGAATTAATAATTTTATTGGCTGAAAAAGTTTAATTCATTACAAACTTGTTTTTTTCTTATTAGATGTGTAAGAAACTTTCGTAATGATAGGACTGTTAGAAAGGCTTACAAAGTCAATTGTGTAACATTGTAAAATATTATATATAATAAAATTAACAGGTTCAATATAAAACCACAATATAATATTATATTAATTCATTTTTTACACTATACACTTAAGGAAAGATTGAAAGAATTAATGCGTATTGTATAAGAGATTAAGATTACATAAATATTCCACACAGTTTTATTTTATATACGTATAGTAATGAATACATATTATACATAATTTACCAGTTGTATTAAGCATAAAAGTTCGATTTATAAATTCTCCTGGATATTCTATAAGTTTGACGCCGTTTCCAACTCTGTAAATTTGATTTAATCTCTAAATATTTGTTTGGAAAGATCACTTGTATAGAATAGAATTTGCAGCGAGATCTTTGCATATTTTTGCAACTTTTATTCAGTTTTCTCAATTGATGTGATAACATGAAAATGTGGAAATAGACTTCAGACTAAATCTACAATGTTTCTCTAATAAGAAATGGCAAAAAATCAACAACCACTTTGACTTTTTTTTGAATTTTTTTTTCATTGCCTGCGTTTAATGACTAGTCTTGATATCTGAATTAATAAAAACTTATATAATACGGATATCAATACAACATTTTAAATAATTCTCCTACAAACATACTTTAACTTTAAACATTCATTGATTGCGCGGGTGGTGGTAACTATTCTTTAACTCAAGTTTTCAAACATGCAGTAATCACCAATCTCACTTTGTATAACGAGTGTCGTCGAACAACATAACGAAGGTACCCTCAGTCACGCATACTGACGCGTTTCGACCTTTAATTTTGGTACAAATCATTAGGCAAAAGTAATATTGCGCCGAATAGATTGCCTCGTTACATGGCAAATCATTTAAAAAATTAAATTGACTTCATGAATAAATCATACTTTGCTGTGCCCAAGCTATTTTAAACAAGTTTATTCAAAACGTTTCTTGAGAGTATGCTGTGTTTAGCATAACCAGAATGGGCAACCTCATAGAGGTTTGCGCTTTATCTAATAGATTTCACATCAGTAGGAGCCAACACTATCTCCTAGACGCAAAGTATACTAAACACTCAGTTAAGCGGAAATTTAACGCATTCCGGCAAATTTTAATGGATGATATTTCTACAAATATACATTACCTCTTGTTGCAAAAATTGGAACATTCATTTTTGCGACATGTCATGTGGCAATCGAAGCCGCACGGAAGACTCTGTTTAGTTATGTTCTTCTATTTTGCAATTTTGGACCAGTAGATTTCTTATGCGGTAATAATCTGAAGCATTTTGACTATTTAATCATATTGAAATGCTATATTAATTTAAGCCAACTATTTACCAGAAGGAAGGGTAAATATGCCATTTTAATCTACTTCGTTATACGCTGTTTAAGACTGGCATTGAACTCGAAGAACAGAATTTGGTTTGCTTCTATATTCCTTAATATGTTGTAGTGTACCTCTTTTCAAAATGTCGTCAACAGGTCGCGCAAAAATGTTTTTTATTAATTACGTCTGATGTTTCCGGACTACATAATACATGAACACGAATGAAATACTTTCACGGTCGATTTATTAGTTAATAATTGCTGCCATCATTTAATAGATAAATAGTCAAAATTTTCGTCCGTTATGTATTCGACAAGATAAGAAATATTTAAGGCCAGGATAATAATTTATTTAGCTCCAATAGACCAGTGAAATGCTTTTTCCAAATTGGTGTAGGAATATTAATTATGTTTTAACCAACATCAAAAACATTATCAAAAAATGGTTTAATGAATAACATAAATAACTAAGTACCTTTTATTTATACCTACGTAGAAGCAAGACGTTCAATTTTACAAAATGTCGCATCATAAAAGGAGACATCACTGTAATTGGTAATTTATTTATTTAATACTTATTTATTTATTACTGTTTACAATTTTTCCTTAATAAAGGATCTAAAATAAATTTTAAATTTATGCGATAGAAGACATTTTGTGTAAATAAAAGACTTGTATTAGGCAATTCTTCTTAATATATATATATATATATATATATATATATATATATATATATATATATATATACATGTGTACACTTATCCAAATATCCCGTGACATTGCAAATACAGTAGAAAGCGAATCATGGGGCTATTGATCATAGGTTCTGCAGAATATGGTTCTTCTCCATCGACCAATCACTTCCTGGATGTCGAAAGCTGCAGTAGTGCAGTGAGATGGTTATTCCAAATTAGCATAGGAATTTGAATTGTGTTATAATCAACGCGAAATAAATTATCAAAAAATTGGTTTCATGAATACCAAAAGTTAACAAAATAACTTTTATTTATACCTGCGTAGAAGTAAAACGTAAAACACTTCAAAACAGTGCATCATCAAAGGAGATATCTTAGACATGGTTAGTTTTATTTTATCATTGTTCTTCATTATGCCTTAAAAAATGTTCTACCATTATTTGCTAATTTGTACTATAGCAGACATATTGTGTAAATAAAAGACTTGTACTAGGAAATACTTCTTTATATATATATATATATATATATATATATATATATATATATATATATATATATATATATATATATATATATATATATATATATATATATATATATATATATATAGATGTGTGTGCGTATATATAAATGTTTTTTTATAAATTTGTTTGTTTTGAAACTTAGTAAATAAGTAAAAATCACAAAAAGAAATCTTATAACTTTGCTTTTATTTTTATCGAAATATCCCGTCACATTGCAAATACAGTAGAAAGCGAATCATTCGTCTGTTGATTAAAGGTTATGCAGAATTCGTTTTTTCTCCATAAACCAGTCACTGCCTGGACGTCGGAAGCGCCGCTTTTCCAAATTTTTTATAAGCTCAATAAGGTCACCTCCATCGTGCTCATCACCTTCGTAGCCTCCTTTTTTGCAAATAGTAAAAAATAGTTAGTATATTTTATTATATATTTCAAAAGATTTATTTTTTCCATCAAAAGAAATACGTTAAAAAAGTACTTAATTAAATAGTTTTGCAACTTAAAGTTGCTATTTTGTATGTAAAGATAAGGGCCGTTCCTTAGCTAATCCAGACGAAATTTCTAGGTTACATCATTTTCATCTGTAAACACAGACAGCCGTAACTTAAATTAGCTCAAAGCCTAAATTGATTCCATTGACCAGACAATTCAGGATAGACATTTGTGTATTAGGTTTTGAGCACCTAGCAACAGATTAGTTTAAACATGGTCAAAAGTGTAAAGGCAAGGGTAGCATGGAAGCAAAGTATGATCTCAAGAACACATAATTTTCGTGCTTGCTGGCGACTTGTCATTATGAGCCGGTACTACGCTCTACACACTCTATATATTTGGTCAAGAAATGCGGGACAATTAAACAGTACAATCGCCTATACCAACTGCATATTTACTAGTTCATCGCATCGAACAGTTTTAGTCAGATTACGGGTTGGAGAAACTTATCAATTTAAAAAAATCATAGTGGCAGAAGTTCACAAAGTCTGTTTTCGATTCTGGACACATCTGAAAAAAGTCATTGATAAAGTTTAAAAGGTGCAGGCCTAGTAGCAGTTTTTTAGGCGAATCAAACAACATTACAACCATTTCTTATTAATATGTTCATAAAAATTGAAAGCTATATGCATGCTTACACCACAATTGAAATGTTTAGAATAACATTAACTTACCAGATTAAGGCATCCTAATATAATTAATCGTTGTATTATCCGTTGCCTGTGAGTATTGCGTATTCTATTCCATGGAAAAATAAACACCTCGTAATAGAGAATATGGGTAATGCGGAAAAAAATTCCAGGTTATTTCTAGTAAATTTAACAACTTAAATTTTATTTCTTCAGTTACTACATTTTTGGGTCTCAGTTAGATTGAGTGACTTAAATGTAATCATAATTTTATTCAAATTTAATCCCACCATATATATAACTGAATGAAAGTAAATTTTGTTATTAGGTATTTCCAAAATAAAATCACTAATTTTAAATAAGAAAAAAATTCAATTATTAGTTGCAATATATAGTTTTCATCAAGAGGTTGAAATCAAAATAACCGTAATAGGCTTGATTTATGCACAATACTTCGTTAGAAATTTTTTTAGGTATTGCGCACTTAGTAAAAAGTCATTCCAATAGGACCAGAAGGATAAAACAGTAAGCATGGACGAAAGAAATAATCCCGTGTACACATGCGTTTCATTTTACCTGGGTCATATATAATATTCCGTAGCATTCCTAAAATTTCTTTGAACACTAGTTGGTTTTCTTTTTTAGTAACTTCACTGATCGGATAAAAAAATGTGTTTTCTCTCAAGTTTAAAAAAAATCGCTTAACTTTTATTCAATGCCTTCATTATTTAATATTTCACTCGTGCACTGTAGGCGAGAACCTATAGTTACAACGTGTAATTGGTCACAAACCCAAATGTTTCTTTCTTTCTTCAAACCTATGGTTGATTGAATTTTCAAATTTATGCGCGGTAGAACCTTTGTCAGATGAGGAAATAAACAGGCGATGACTGAATTTAATTCACCTGACTTAATATTTTTACACAAAATTTAGTCGTTAAAAAACTCATAGCTTTATAAAGCTATGTGAATAAGATCGAGCAACATTTCTTGTCAGCTAGTACATCAGACTTTAAAAACGTCTCAGAATATAGAATTAGCAGCAACATTGACAACAAAAAATTAAATGAGCTAGAACAAAAATTAACGCTCAAATTTAGCGTACCTCAAGGAAAGATTACCCGTTTGTAAAACGGAAGCTGTTCTATTGTTGACAAATACGCAGTTAAGAAATATTCGTTAAATTCTAAACAAAATAGCAAATTCCGAGTTTTTAAAACAGTTTGTGAGCTGAGTTTGAATGTATAGAAATTTTGTGTAGTCCAAGCGACCAGATGTCAAAAACACAGGAAAGCTAATAATATGAATGCACCAATATGTTACTCGACCTTCTTAGAAAGAATGATAAAAGTCAGATTTAGTTATGCATTATTGAGCACTTTTCTTTAAATCAGATAATAACCATGAATTTTAAGTCTGACTGATTGAGTCCGTCCTCTTTCTTAGGCAATGTTTACATATTTGTGTTGGTTATAATGGTCGAATAGTAAATAGTAAATGAATCAGAACATTTTACTCTGCACTTGGCAATTAAGCCTAAACAAGGGTACAAATTGTGTTTATAAAAAAACTGTCATATTGTCGAGCTGCGCATAGTGCAAATAGCAAAATGCATAACATTTAAAAAAGTGAGATACACTAAATTTATTGAAATCCCTCGTTTTCTGCTCTGCTACGGTCAACATCTATGTACATTCCCTTTAAATAACTGTCAAATAAAGGCATTAGTAAAAAAGGAAACGTTATTCAACATATTTGCTGGAAAACAGACTGTTTTAGTCAGTCTCGACATGCAGAAATGGTATCGCCTAGATTCCAACTATTAGAGAATGAAAATGTTGATTCTTACTCAGGAAAATAAGTTATAAATTGTCCAATATATATTTAGACGATTATAGGTTGCGCAGGTGGTGATAAAAACTAATTTACTCAAAGTTGCGATCTCTATACGAAAGTCCTATCCAGTATGTACAATAATTTGTCGGAATAAACTACGCATTGGCTAATGTAGAACAGGCTATTCATCATTATTGGGAACTCATCGCGGCTAGTTCAGAATTCGCCGCGGACAGGGCTCGAACATCGACACGTTTGCTTTGGGATCATTTTCTCTCAATATTGAGCCATTCTGCTATAGTGTGGCACAGTGGCGGTGGCTTCATCAGAAAAGTAAGCTAACCAAATTATTTTAAATATGTAACTGAAAATTGTGTGAAGCATACAGTAGGGTAGCTCAGTGGATAGACGAAAAAATTATTAAGCAGAAATGCCCAGATTCAAGTCCTGTCTACGGCAAATTCTGGACAACACGTGATGAATTCCAAATAAGGACAAAACTGGTGTGTTGGACGAATTGCCATTTCTACCTTGCAGAATACTTAGTGTAAACTGACAAATGTCTACCCATAATGGCTCAAGTGTTCATATTAAGATCACAATCATGATTAAATTAAAGTCTGCGATACTCGTACTGTCGACATGTTAAGATAAGATTTAAAAGAAACATGTTGCGCGACACGGAATATAATATTTACCTGATTAGTAGACATGTTAAGATGTTTAAAATAATGTTACACATAACTAGACTAACAATCAGAGCTCGCCAAGTTTTTTTATCAGCCAAACGAGGAATACGTTTTTTTACTAAATTGTGCATTTATAGAATGATTGCTTGTTACTAAATTCAATTTTCATTCCGCTTACAATGACATGTAATCACAGCGGCAATTTTTGTTTTCAGGCATTATTATTATTTATATTATAATTAAAAGTAGTTAGAAAAGTGGAAGTAGTAGTATTAGTGGTATTAGTAACATTTGTTTTTGTTTACTATTGATATTATTATGAATAATATTAATTTTTTAAATTATTATTATTATTGATATTATTAATTGTTGTTATGATTGTGATTATGATTATTATTATTATTATTATTATTATTATTATTATTATTATTATTATTATTATTATATATTATTATTATTATTATTATTATTATTATTATTATTATTATTATTATATTATTATTATTATTATGCGAGTGGAATGTAAATATTTGGAATTTAACAGTGGTTTTAAAACGTTTTTATAATTAAAACGCTAGGTTAAAGAGATTTGTCATTGACGCGAGAATAATTGCCGAATACTGACTTAAAATCTGCGCAAGATTTTTAACATATTTATATAGAACATTGAACAAATTTAAGACATGTAATCAACGACATTGAATAATAATAAAGGAATTGTTAGAATATTTGGCGGCCATCGGTTCAATTTCTGCTGCGTTTGCGCACGCTAAGTTGCACGAGATACTCAAACATTTTTGTGACGACATTTTTATTGTCTCTTGATTGTGCAAAACGAAAGCAAAACGTGGCAGTCGTGACTATTTATGAATGTAATGGTTTCAAGCCAAATTATTGTCTTGTAATCTCAACTACTTGGCCAAATTACTTTATTATGTAGCAAGTTTATGTTGCATTTCACATTCAATCTCATCGTAGACTAAGTGAAATAGAACGCAAAATATGTAATGAAGTATGAAAATTATAGGCAAAATACTCCTCACGCATTGACCTTTGCTGTTGCTTAGATAGGAAATTATTTCCAATTAGGATGAAAGAGATAAAAGAAAATTATTGTAACTCATTAAATATTTAGGTAAATCCGTTTTTTTGTATTTTCTGTCTTTTGTTAAGCTAAGCATCGATATGTCAGGTCATTAATTATATTGAATAAGTTACTGGCTATATGGGTCGTTAATTTGCGCCATAACGACTAGGGTTAATAAATGATTTAACAACATTTTGTAGCAATCTTGCTCGTTTATAATAAATTATATAACATTAGCGGATTATTCTCTTGTATTTTAATATGCTTCTGTTTGTAATCCAAATAAACAGAAAGCAGAATTGCAGAAGCTTCTAGTCAACGGGTTCTTAATTAATTTTTTAAAAGTTCTTGCTATGTCCGATGAAAAATTAAATGTTGAAAATAGAAAGGAGTTACAGAATTCGTAGAGCGTACTTGTTATCATAAAGTTGTAAAAAGTACGTGAACTAGCGAAACCAACGATATTTTGGTCAGGTTTTAAATTCGTTCAATAGTAAAGGACAAAAGAGTTGTCGTGGGTTAGGTATGAACATTTTTAACTAGCTTTTGCAATTGATGCACAAACCAACTTAGTTAATCTGCTCATAACTCGTCACTTAAATTTTGATGTCAAGATCTGTCTCATTCAAACAGATTTCAATTTCGCGGACAGATTAATTTCACAACCACGAAGGCCGTGAGCTAGCAATGAATAAATAAACAGAGCAAGATTAAATCATAACTAAGAAAAGCAGGTGTATAATATTTCATTTTATTTTAATTAGCCAATTTTTTGAAATTGAAGATAGAGAAAGAACAGAATTTCAGAAAAATAATCAGATTACCCTTTTATATCGTTATCAGAATTACACTTGCTGTCTTTATATGTTTTTTGAGGGGGAACAGGAAGAAAAATCCAAATATTAAGATAATAATGTTAATGAAAGCGGGCGGTGTTCGACTTAGTACTTTATGCTCACTAATTTGGCTGTTTATAATATGCCTTTTTTGAAACTTCATTTATAGTATTTTGGGTTTCTTTGAGATTTTCGTCCTATTAAAAAACAATCACATAATTAAAGTACTATCAGTGCTTCGATGTGATAAATGCATCTTTAAACCACGTTCACATATGTCTATAGAAAGCTTTCAACTTAAATTAAAAAATAGAAAACTGTCCATGTCCGAGAAAAGGTTTCAAAAATCGCTTCGTTTACTGCATCATTACTTTATAAGTAGTTTTCCAGTGGCATCATTTGTATATATATATATATATATATATATATATATATATATATATATAGTGAAAAAACAATATTGTTTCATAATTAGAAAGCTTTCATGATGATTAGAAGGTAAATACGAAATAAACGAATTTTCTAGAGTATTCTGCCCTGTTCATGAAGGAAATTAAACTAATATCTTTCTTATATAAAATTAACATGAATGTGGCTTTCAATTTAAGACCTACTGAAAAAAATGATTTGGAAGAAACTGTTCTTATATCCAGCTTTGCGTTTAATATTTAGACAGTGTTTTATGTTAAGACGAATAAGGTGAATTATAGCTAGATATACTATAATTACTTAATTAAATGTGTGAGAATATGCAGCAGTGACACAAATTCATATGAATAATATGTAAAAAAACTGTAACCAGTCGTCAAACAACAGCAAAACTACGGTCAGTCACACGTAATGACGCGTTTCGACCTTCCATGATCATCATCAGAGCTCGACGGAAAATCTACTAGAAAGGATCAATCCGCAATAAATATATAAGTAAATTAAAATAGGATATACGCCTTCCACCTCTAGTAGTCTTGCATATATTTTACTTGATTGTAGATGTCGGCTACTCAATTTTTATGCCGTCATGAACTTTCACTTACTGCAGCTTTCCACTCAAGTACAATGTATTGCGGTTTGATCCTCGCTTGTTAGTTTGCTGTCGTAATATTATGATAATCGTAGAAGTTCGAAAAGCGGCAGTACTTGTGACTGACAGTAGTTTTGCTATATCATTTGACGATTAGTAAAATACAATGGGATTAGTGTTTACTTGAAACTCTAAAATTTGATTTAAAAAATTGTTACCACCACCTGCGCAATCAATGATTGTTTAATTGAATTGAATACAAATTTACTCGTATTTTGTGCATAACGAATATGCAAATGTAGGTATCCGAGAATTATTTGTGAAGAGACTTTTAACATTGGAAACAAATTCCACACATCACGATGCAGATTCCATTTTACATGATTTTAATGTAACATTTATTTATTACCGAGAGATTCAATTGTGTAAGTAATGCCTTTGGTTTTTAATTAAAGTAATTGAAAAAGATTGGATTATATTTAAACGCATGGAAGTGACTATTACCGATCGTTCTCACGTAAAAAAATGTGGACGTTGAATTGTAATAATTACTCATTACTTAATTCACAAGTTAGTGAAAAATAATGTTTTTCTTTTAATGAATTTATTACATAATTTATTCAAACATTTTTCCACGACGAAACTTTCCAAAAACTAACGTGCTATCGGAAAACATGTAGATATATCATCATTTACTAAAATTTCCTGAAATTTGTTTAAATATTTTAAAGTAAACTTGTAATAAATTATTATAGTTATGTTTTTTATCACCCAAATGCTCACTGTATTAAGTTTCGGTTATAAACGTGATACATTTATTTAAATTTGCGATATTTTTATTCGTTTCGGGATTAATAATTATATTTTCAGATTTGATTTCGAATCAAATCATTTATAGGTAAAAAATTATTATAAAACAAGTGTGAAATACAAAATAAAATATAATCAATATTTTTTTAGCAAGAAATTAACTCAACTGTAATAAATGGCCCATTATAAAGATCCAATTTTAATTTCAATTAAGATTGATTATGTTTAAAATTTGAAATTCAATTAAGATTGACTGAATTGAAATATATGTTCATAACTACTTACTGAAAAATATAATTCTGATTAAATTTGGGCACTCGTCTGAAACGTGGAGAGTTGGATTTGCTCTATTGATTTGTCGACATAAGTCAAAAACCTAAATAATGCTCGTTAATCTGACATTTCGTAGGATATGTTTATCTGAAAGTTTCAGATGACAATAGATACACTAAATAACACGTGCATTTCAGTTCAGACCCAAATTATAACTTCTAATCGCAAAACAATTTTAACGTGTTTAACATTATCTAAATTGTTTAACCGCTGAATTCCTAGAAGCAACGTCCTTAATGTATGCGGTGTCTACACATTTTAAATCCATTCTTTTGTTTTGAGGCCGTTCTATGGATCGCGGCAATAAATGCTGAAGTAATACAGTTATTGAGTGAATATGGAAATCATAATTATACAAGAGGAGTAAATATTGATAAATATCTGGAGAACATAAATTAATCATTAAACTGATTGTAGAAATTTGAAGTTGTTATTTGACTAAATGAATGTAACTACGAAAAACTGGGTATTCTTGTAACATGCAAATGTGTTTTTTTGGCAATTTTTTTCTGTTTCAGCAACATCGAGAATTTTAAGCTAACAACCTTAACATGACAAATTAATAATATGGGTTTATTGATTTAAGATTTATAATTAACATGTTTTTTGCTAGGTTTAATTTAAACCAGATTATGTTACACGTTCAGGTATGATTTTAGTGTTCTGTTTGAAACCACTAGAGTTTATTGTATTGGACTTCAAGTCTGAGCCTAGTAAGAAAAATGGCTCAGCTTAGATTAAAAACTGGTAAATAGTATGGCGAGAGGAGGACAGATATTTTAAAATCGTTTGATTACAAGGAAAGTTTATTATTGCTCAATTCGGTTTGCAGATACGGGAAATTAGTTGCGTTAGTTTAAACGCATGCAATAAGTAAGAAATTTTAAATAAAATATTTTGGGATTGTTAATATATAATCAATTATGTATTATGTGTTATGCACCTAGCAACGAATTAATTCAGATAGGATCAGAACTATAAACCAATTTCAGCAAGCACGAAATGTAGAACACCCCGTACACATGTGCTTAGTTTAAACTGGCTACTCATCAGTAAAAGGCCGTTCTAATGGAGTATACGTACCATATATTTGGTGAAATAATATAGAACAATTGGATGGTAAAATCGCCTACACGAATGTCCATACAAACAATGGTGGAGCTAATATAATAATAATAATATATATTATATATTCCGAGCCTCAAAAGGATATTAAAAATATGGTTGCTGAGTCAATACCTGGTATCAGCACTATGGCTGCCGAGTCGGTAAATGGCAGCAACAATATGGTTGATTTCAATTTATGCAAATTTCACAAAACTTGAGAATTACCACTAGTTCAGAACACGTGTTAATTCAGCAAATCCATTTACTCCAATCTTCAGGCCTATCAGTGATCACATTTCGTGTTAATCGTGACTTAATTCAACTAAACATGTAATAATTATATAATATTTGTTAAGTAATAAGTGTGTTAGAAAACACATTTAAGTTTTATAAATGCCATTTAAAGGAATTTTTATCACAATAAGATAAAATCTATTTATGCGTAATATACATTTTATTTATTATTGAGCAACTGCTATTTTCTAATCAATTATTGATTTAATTCATTAAATACATTAGAGAATTGCATAATAGGCTTCTAGACGACTAGGAACTCGGAAAACCACGTTCCCAAAGACATTGTCGTGGATCTTGGCTGCACGAATGTATTTTTGACCAAATGCGATCCAGTTTATTTGCTTCAAGAACATACATTCAGTTTCGAATGCTTTTAGAAGGCTTAACAACTTTTTTCTTAGATGGTCCGTTCACAACACGGAAAATCGATCTAAAGTTAGTTAAAATAAATTTTATACGTAAGTAAGAATTCATAAATGAATGCATATAACACTTTAAAAGCATACGTTCAATTAAGACGTTCAGCCTATTTCATTAATTAAAAAATTAAAATTTTGTCATTAAAAACTTGTCCTGGAAATGGGTAATTCAAAACAAATAATATAATTAATAACAAAGACACAACTTACTTATCATAATATTTTTTTATTTTATAAATAATTGTGTTTCAAAAATATATACGTATAAATTAATGTTCTATTTTTATTATGATGGAAATTTGTTAAGTTTTTACTGGTATTTACCATCATTCAGGCAGATGATAATCTTATCTACTGTCAAGTGTGGCACAATTAAGATTAAGGCCCAAGGATATCTCACCTTCTGTTGAATAACTTGGGTAAATTTTTACATACATTCAAAAAGCGGATGACATGCTTTCCAAAATATACTGATATGCGCCTAAACCCCACGCAATTTACAATGTGTGCAGTCTCGACAATTTCTCGAGCAAATCGTATCTGGTAATTTGACAATACAAGCACTGTTTTAATTCCTATGCATTTATTTTAAGACGTATATTGTCGAAAACATGAAGTAAGATTATTTTCATAGCATGGAATATTGTATACACCCAGCGTGATCATAAACCAAAGTTTCCGTATTTGGTTTGTTAGATTATTACACAAATTTTGCGTTTTTCAACAAATTTGTAGTAATGCAATCAGTTTATAATTATCAGATCAATGTTTTGACAAATACTGAGATTATTTCTATTTCCTTATCTTTTCGGTGTGCATCTTCACGTAATTTATTCAGTTTGTAGCTCATCATAAACTATAAAGACAAACTAATCAAGCAGATTTGAGTAAATCGTTAATCCGATTAATTTGTGCTTATGAAATTTGATACTTGCTTATTTCGTTTGTCTATATATTGATGATAAACCGTAGTTTGGAGAAACCCGGAAATGGGTATCCTATAGTTAATTTTTGTAAGGGGAATTGTTGGTAATCTTATGTTCGTCAATGCATGGATCAGGCAAATTATTCAACTAAAAAATTATTTTATGGATAATTACTTTCAATATCGTCCTAACGTTTTTCAGACGTTTCCATGTATTTTTGCTTATCTATTAGCATTTTATATGTAACTAAATCTGAATGAGAGTAAGATGTATTTCTATTGATCCCTGATTAAATTAATTCGCATCTTACTTATTTCAAATATAATGATCTCCTTTTCAACTTACTTAGAAACAGGTTTCTTGAAAAAATGTTTTCAAAATCGCTATTTACTTACTGTATGCCTTATGTGAACTATAGTTATTTAATTTTGCACAGTATTCATCGAAATTATACGTTCCTGAAGCTAGATACTATTTGTGGTGGAGAACTAATATATGCATTTATGCATTAGGTGATCCGTACCTAGTTGAAGTCGCATTGTCGAAGACTTTATATGATGCTAGCTTCACTACTGCAGGTTTACGCATTCGTCTAGGAGATTGCACCATCCTATTTTCTCACATTCCTCACCCAAATATATAGTGGTTAAAGGGCTTAATACCGGCTCCTACTGATGAGTTGCCAGTAAGCACGAAACGAATGTGCACGAGATAATACTGTCCGTTCATGCTGACATTGGTTTATCTTTCTGATCATAATTAAATTAAACTTGTTAAATCCTGTAGCTGAATTGTCTTTCTTCTCTGACATCTATAGTATAAGAAAGGCTCTTTCAAATGTACGCGTAGTTTATCTCATTTAGTTTGCTCCACGCATTCCAAATTTTCCATTAAAGCGTCAAGACAAGCAACCGTTTCCTTTATTTGGGTTTTGAAATAATATCGCAAAATGCGTCCATTTATCTTGAATAAATTTCTCGTCAAACTGTGCACTTTCAAAATAGGCAAAATATTCATGTACGCAATATAATAAGATTCCTGAAATCGGCACGAATTTTAGTCTTTTATATTTATATAAAAATCCTCTATTCTCAAGCACATATTGCAGATAATTAGACGCGTAAAATCCATGCTCTAATTATGCCTAATATTTCATTTATTAATTAGCTATCTAAATTGCAAACAGAATATGCCCAATTTATTTTTGGCATTGACTGAATTAGACAGGCAGTGTTATTTACAACTGCACTACAAACAATACAGACGAGAGCCGTATGAAACAATAATTAAACATGCTATCATGGGAAATGTTTAATTTATACCACCCTGAATTATATTGTTTGAGTTTAATTAAATGTTTGTACATCAAGTTGCATGGAGTGTTTGTCTAATAATATCATACTGATGATAATTAATTGTAATTTCTAGTCGGAATTTTAACACACGTTATTTCACTATAAGTAACGGGAAATTGCATGATCCTGAATCAAAACTTGTTATCAAAAACTGTGGCCGCGTAAACTTCGTACAATATATATATATATATATATATATATATATATATATATATATATATATATATATATAATAAAATATATATGTAATAAAAATTTTTTTATTCGTGGACAGTCGATTAGAATATCATTTTGATGAAACTTTTGAATATTTAGGCCAGGTGTATAGCCTAGGTGTATGTATATAAAACAGCGAAGTTTAGTAATCTCGAAATAAATGGCCATTATCCATTACTATTAATGTATTTTTTATTCCTAATTATATATATATATATATATATATATATATATATATTATATTTATTTATTTTTTTTGTTTTGTGTTCAAATGTACTACCGGCTGGCCATTTAAATGAAAATGTTAAACTATTGAAAAAGGTTTTCGAAGAATAATGAATGGTCTACAAGTAAATATCTAGACCGAAATATGTCATTAGTGTAATTCTACAATATGCTAAAGGTTGAAACGATAATGATTAAATATTGCATAGCCATTGAATACCTACCGTCATAGAGTTTTGAACCAGAGTATGCAGCGTCACCCTCTCTGCTGGATAGCGCCAGGAGAACAATTCCGGCCAAGAGAGAAGCAATGCACGTGTAGCTGTACGCCATTTTCTTGGACTGACAAATATGCATTCAATTTAAACATATCAAGCACAAAAATAAATTATACACAAAGCGTTTACTTTAATCGAATAATATTAAATAGTATAGTCATTTTAATCAATTTGGAACAAACACAAAACTAATTAAGCTACCAAGTGTTTCAAAACAGGTGGCTAATGCAACGAATTATTTATTTTATATTTCTACTCTATGAATTATTCAGCTTCAACCAAAATCATGTAATTGCTAGCACATAGTGCTGTTTCTGAAATGCTAAAATTCATATTATAATTAGGCCTATTTTTTTTATTAATCAATTGCTAATATAATAAGTAAAATATGTTCAATCAACATATTAGCGCTGATTAGTCAAGAAATGCAGACAAGAGATATAAAGAATATTTATTTCAATTACTATGTAATCATTACTTAACTGAACAATAAAAAAAATTATCTTTAATTTATTTAGTTGATTAACAACTTTTTATTGATCGTTTAAAATGATGTAAGAAATAATTTCTAATCCTATTCATTAAAATTTGGAGAAGATATTTTCTACATCTTGAAGTATAGGTACGCATTTAATGGTCATTTGCTCAACGTTTGCTGTTATTTGATTATGCAATGTAATAAATGTTATTTTCATTTCATGTCGATGCATTAGTTGGGAAGGATAGTCACTTGTATGGTTTGAAATTCATACTAAGATGAGAATCACTATTTCCACAGACAAACTGAGAACTAAGACCAAAAATGTAGATTTTTGTCTGTTCAAAGAAATTAAATTTATTATTCAAAGTAGTTAATAATATTTTAATTAACCAGTTTGGAAAATAAAATTATCTCAAATTCGTATATTACAAAACAACTTTTAAAGGAATCAGAAATTTTGCTTGTGGCAAAAATGAAAATTAATCTGATCAAATAAACTTAATAATTATATTTCAAAATAGCTTAGTTATATTGTGTCGTATTTTGTATTAATTCTTTCCAAAAATTGTATACACACAACGATATTTTGGTGAAGGACACGAAATGCTCTGTTGAAAAATTTATAAATCCTCACAGGTTTTTTTAATGAAATAATTTTAAAGCACAAAAAGCATTATCACATTTAGAACGCGTTATTTCAAATGCGATACTATAAACAAAATTTAAGCTGAAATAATGATGTTTTACAGCAATTTAAAAGATATAAAGTTCTATAACATATTTATTATTAAATTCAAATTATATACTAGTCTGAAAAAAATTTTGATTATGATTAGGATTTAACTTAATACACTTTTAAAAAAATTAACAATGGTTTATTTTTTTGAGTTATTCAGTTCTGGGATTTTAAATTGGAAAATTGAACATGTCTTGCTTAGTTGAAGTACAATTAATTTCCAAAAACATTTCCTACTATAACTCACGGAATGAAAATAATTTTTTACCTGCACTTTATCATATTGAAAGATATTTTTTTCTGAATGAAGTAATTTAAGAAACAAAGACTTATCATCAATAGCGTAGCACAATCTAGGCATAGTGCATAAAACAACGATAAAGTTGCATAAAATATGTCAACGTTTGTATATTTAGTAAATTTATTTTAGCGATTCTGTTATACCTAAATGTGCTTTTGCTAATTTATTTTATCGCAGGTATACTTACACAGTCCTTTTTAATAATTTAATTTGCTATTTCTATATGCAACGGAAAAGCGATCGAAATTAACACTTCCATAGTCAAAATTTAATTTATTATACGGATATTAGATATTCTATTAAAGATAGGCACATGTAGCAAAGTTTTGTATCATATTTACACGTGTTTTACGAATTTACAATATAAAAGATAATCTTTAACAGACCACGTCACTTATCAAAATAGCCCTTTTGATGAATCAGAAATAGCGACGCACAAATACACCATTCTGGCTTTGTATTCCATAAAATTACAATGGTGTTATATTCAAGAAATTGTGAGGCCATCGTTGCATGTCAATAACAGAATATTCCAAATAAGTAATGATGGAGGCAGTAGGCCAGTTTTCTGCTATTTTACTGTCATGGTACTAGTGAACGAATTGCGCGTCAGCAGGAATAAACAATGCTAATTCTTATTTACCTTAGGATTGTAACAAATATTAAAGAGGGTTTTATTCGAAGTTTCCAAATTTGTGCGATATAATTATTATAGCTTTTTATAGTTTGATCAATGCCAGTAATATTTGTTTGCGATTTAATCTCAACGCCAAATGTAAGTCCTAAACAATTGCGCAATTATAGCTCTGTTGCAAATATTCATTTACAGGATAGCTTTATCTTTAATGCTATGTGAACTTTTGCAACGTTTTCTAAATATAAAAAAAATCAATGGCCCCTGAGATTATATTTTACATTCAGCTACAATTTGGTCGTTTTGATATGAAATAAGACCAAATAAGTTTTGCAATCTTGGTTAACCAATTCCTGTTACCTAAACTGTCTTAATGAAAGCAGTACAAATTAGTGGTTATCTAATAGGAATAGCTCACAGGGTTTCATAGCATTTAGTAAATTAGGAGGCACTGGGAAACAATGGAGGTTGAACTATTTTTATTTCCGATATTGTTAACTATCAACTAGAATTTAAAAAAATTAGAACTCCTTGACGATTGTCTAAAAGGCATTTGAATTACCAATAAATGCAAAATTATCCATCCTATGTTTTGGTGTTATAAAAAATTAGAAATAAAACAAATGTCATAACTTTTTTTCTATTAACAAATTTAGTGAAAGATTACTTTTATTCTACAATTAACACATGGTTTAGCCTGCTTGATTTACGAAAATCTCTTCTGATTATACCTTTTTCAAATTGCATATAAGTTATAAAAAACGAATAAACGTAGAATGAATTATATAATTGGCGTAACTTCGTGGCTGTTAAAAATTATTTCAAACGGATATGTGCAATTTCCGGATATTATCAAAATTTTCATAACCAAATTATAAAGTATTAAAATTAAAAACAAAAAAATTTATCATTTATTGCATTTCGTTTTAATAAAGAATATCATGGATTAAATGAATTGTGAAGGAAATTAAGAAAAATGATATAGCGAAAGGCAGTTTCAATTTTTTTAACGCCAAATATTCCCTCAAAATGTACACCTCACGCATTTAGATAACCCACATTGTTTACCAAAATTTAAAGATATACAAAAGGCCTTTTTCATCAAAAAACTGTTCTAAATAGCATATTTCGATTTAGTGTCACTAATGGCCAGATTTAAGAAGAACTACATCACTACCGACAGGAATTATGTCTTCAAACCTAATTAGAACAATATGAATAAATTTAACACTAATCTCTAAGCGAAACAATACGCACCTAAATTTCTGGTCAAGTAGTATTTCTAATTGTCACATTGCCATCAGAAAATTAAAGTGTTTCAGACTATAGATGCATAAGAGACTGATAGTTCGAGCAAAATATCTCATGGCAGCATGGTGTCAAAAGTCACATTTTAAGGCAGTTTTATTCAAGTTGGTTATATCGTAAAAATGTCGAGGAAATTCCTAGCAATTAAAAAAAAAATTCGCCATTTTTATGGCGCAATTGAAATCAAGGGGCGTTGCCGATATATCGTGCTCTATTAATTTTATCACAAGTTTAGATTTATTATTTTTTGGTGTATTTTGTATGAGTTTGATCTTTTGTAAAACGTTATGCAATCAGGCATAAATGAAAGGAAAGGCTTAGCCAATATTGATTTGACAAGTTACATATTGTTTGTTGCGAAGAACTAATATATATGCAAGTATGTATTAGGTTTTGCGAACCGAGTAACAAATTAGTTCAGTTGTGACCAGAAGGATAAACCAAAGGCAGCAAGAACGGAAAGTATAATATTATGCACATTCGTTTCGTGCTTACTGGCGCCTCATCAGTAGGAGCCGGTATTACGCCCTTTAACCACTATATATTTGGTAGAAGAATGTGGAATAATAGGACGGTACAATCTCCTAGACGAATGTGTAAACCTGTAATAGTGAAGCTAACATAATCTAAAGTCAACGACAATGCGACTTCAATGCTAACTCACACTATATAATATATATACCGAGTCTGTAAAGGATACTAACACTATGGCTATTGTGTTAGTAACTGATACCTTTTTTGAAATCGATGAGTACCGGATACTAACACTATGGTTTCCGAGTCGGTACATGATACCAACCTGATAGATATAAATTTTATGCTAAAGTTCACCCAAATAGAGAATTACAACAATTTCCGAACACCTGTTACTCTCCAGTTAAACCATACACTCTGGCCTTCATCGATACTGCTATCACATCCGACATCATTCAATTTAATATATTACAGTTAAATAATGTTTGTTGCGAAGAACTAATATATATATGTATTGATTTTATGAACTTCTTATAAATAAGTATTAGTTCAGTTGTGACCAGAAGGATAAACCAAAGGCGGTATGAACGGAAAGTATAACTTTCATGCACATTCGTTAAAGCTACTGGCGAAGAATCAGTAGGAGCCGGTATTACGCCCTTTAACTATATATTTGGTAGAAGAATGTGGAATAATAGGACGGTACAATCTCCTAGACGAATGTGTGAACCTGTAATAGTGAAGCTAACATCACCTAAAGTCAACGACAATGCGACTTCAATGCTAACTCACACTATATAATATATATTCAGAGTCTGTAGCGATACTAACACTATGGCTATTGTGGGGTGTTAGTAACTGATACCTTTTTTGAAATCGATGAGTACCGGATACTAACACTTATGGGTTTTGAATCCTGTGGCGGCTTACGATACCTGCCAACCTGATGGATATAAATTTATGCTAATACTGTTCACCCAAATAGAGAATTACAACAATTCCTTAGCACCTGTTACTCCAGTTAAACCACACTCTGGCTTCATCGATATCAGTTATCAGCGCATTTCGCGGTAAGCATGACATCATTCCATTCAATATATTACAGTTAAATAATGTTTGTTGCGAAGACCTAATATATGCAAGTATGTATTAGATTTTTGCGAACCTAGTAACAAATTAGTTCAGTTGTATCAGAAGGATAAACCAAAGGCAGCAAGAACGTAGTGTATAATCTCATGTAATATCTGTTTCGTGCTTACTGGCGAATCATCAGTAGGAGCCGGTATTACTCCCCTTTAACCACTATATATTTGGTAGAAGAATGTGGAATAATAGGATGGTACAATTCCCTAGACGAATGTGTGAACCTGTATAGTGAAGCTAACATCACCTAAAGCTTTAACGACAATGCGACTTCAATGCTAATCACACACTATATAATATATACAGAGTCTTAGTAGCGATAATGCCAACATCTATAGCTATTAGCAGTAACTGATACCTTTTTGAAATCGATGAGTACTGATAACACTATGTGGTTTCCAACCGGTGTTATTATACCAACCTGATGGATATAAATTTATGCTAAAGTTCACCCAATATAGTGAATATGAACAATTCCTGGTACACCTGTTAATTTTAGTTAAAAAATTGCTACACTCTGCCCTTCATCGATATCAGTTATCACATTTCGCGGTAAGAAGATATCTTTCAATTCAATATATTATATGCTAAATAATGTTTGTTGCGAAGAAATAATATATATATTATATGTATTAGGTTTTATGAACCAAGTAACAAATTAGTCTGTTGTAATTGCAAGGATAAACCAAAGGCAGGCATGAACGGGAAAGTATAATCTCATGCACATTACTTCCGTTACAGCAAACATCACCTAAAGTCAACGACAATGCGACTTCAATGCTAACTCACACTATATAATATATATACCGAGTCTGTAAAGGATACTAACACTATGGCTATTGTGTTAGTAACTGATACCTTTTTTGAAATCGATGAGTACCGGATACTAACACTATGGTTTCCGAGTCTGTACATGATACCAACCTGATGGATATAAATTTATGCTAAAGTTCACCCAAATTGAGAATTACAACAATTTCCGAACACCTGTTACTCTAGTTAAACGAAACGAATGTGCATGAGTTTATACTTTCCGTTCATGCTGCCTTTGGTTTATCCTTCTGGGCACAACTAAACTAATTTGTTACTAGGTTCGCAAAACCTAATACATACTTGCATATATATTAGCTCTTCGCAACAAACAGTATTTAACTGTAATATATTGAATTGAATGATGTCATGCTTACCGCGAAATGTGATAACTGATATCGATGAAGGCCAGAGTGTATGGTTTAACTGGAGTAACAGGTGTTCGGAAATTGTTGTAATTCTCAATTTGGGTGAACTTTAGCATAAATTTATATCCATCAGGTTGGTATCATGTACCGACTCGGAAACCATAGTGTTAGTATCCGGTACTCATCGATTTCAAAAAGGTATCAGTTACTAACACAATAGCCATAGTGTTAGTATCCTTTACAGACTCGGTATATATATTATATAGTGTGAGTTAGCATTGAAGTCGCATTGTCGTTGACTTTAGATTATGTTAGCTTCACTATTACAGGTTTACACATTCGTCTAGGAGATTGTACCATCCTATTATTCCACATTCTTCTACCAAATATGTAGTGGTTAAAGGGCGTAATACCGGCTCCTACTGATGAGTCGCCAGTAAGCAGGAAACGAATGTGCATGAGATTATACTTTCTGTTCATGCTGCCTTTGGTTTATCCTTGTGGTCACAACTGTACTAATTTGTTACTAGGTTCGCAAAACCTACTACATACTTGATTTGACTAATCGCAAATGTATTTCTTTATTCTTTTATAACTATCGTATTTAACATAAGGGAATGAACTATTTTAGTGGATTGGAGGGAAAGCTTCTTGTCATCATTTACCGATGAAACAACCTGTCATAAAGAATATAATGCATCTAACGAGGAAATACCTGTGTATATGATCCAGTGCAGCAAATAAATGTGTTCTTTATGTGTTTGTTTTTATAGTCCGTTCTGCGCAAATTTATTTTATTTAATATTAAAAATATGGTTTGATTATCAAGCACTTGTATTTTTTATAAGTACATAAATCATTAGAAATATAGTGATAGGGAAATAGGGTGAACTAGGTGGAATTTCTACATTTGACAAAGTTATGGTTACGTGTATATGAAAATTATCGACAAACAAATCCTAATATGTGGTTTTATCTTTAGCTTTACTAAAAACTGATTAATTGTGCCCGAATACAATAAAACCTGTTATGTAAAAATAAACAGAAATATATTCATCCGAAAGGAGAACAGATTATGTATTTAAAATTGTATTTCATGAATGTGGCGTATTTATATCTCAAAGAGAATCTGAGAGTTGCATGGTAATTGGGTCCTAATATGTGTGTAAAGATATCTTTTCCCGAAATTCATATTTTCTCTTTTGATATTTAGATACTTATCTCCTTACTTCGTAGGAAAATAGAATTTTATATGATAAGCTATCAAATTCAACAAGATTGACCAAGATATGATCAGGCCATTCTAGTTGAAAAGAATAAAATTATTTATGATTACTAGCGAGCCCACAGCTGTTTTAATTATTTCTTTTAGGATTGAACGCCAAAAATATTTGAGAGCTAATGTTACGTCTAATTGTTTGAAAAATATTTAGTCTGAAATATCAATAATTTTCAAATAAAATGGTAAATTAAACTTTTGGAACCAGGTTAAGTTATTGTTCAGTTAATTTTTGCTCAAGGTCTAAATGAATTTAAAAAATCAAATAACCGAGGCTTATAAAAATGAACTAAAACAACTAGCTCTGTTTTTTATTGAAAATGAACAAAAACTGCTATTTTTCTCCTTTGTTAGCAGATGGATCATTTTCCGATGAATTTTTGCCATACAGTCACCCACAATACATATACGTTTTTAATCAAAATGTAATTTACCCGCTGGTAGACTTTGTAGAACTCGGTGTGTTATTTAAATACAAAGAGACAATTTTGAAAAACACAAAAGCGTGTCAATTTAAATATTGGAGGAATTTGGGTTGGCTGTGTGATATCTCGTTTATTGGATAAAATGAGTCCACAAACATTGAAACAAGACCCTCCAATGCAAATATCATTAACAAGACTCTGGTTAATAGCTTCATTCTACTTCGACGAAGGAATTACCACACATTAACCTAGTATTCATCGTTACGTTTATGAATAATATAAAAGCCTGGCTTATTATGTACACACATTTGTCAGTATAAACAAAATATCGTTTACTGTAGAATAGTAAATTCATCAAGTAGACTGATTTCGTCCTTATTAGTAACTCAACACGTACTATTTAGTATTTGCCGCGCGACTGAGTTTCAACCTGAGCACGTCGGTTTCGGAATCTGTTTCTCTAACCATTAAACAATCCTGCTGCAACAGATTCAGAATAAAAAATCCCTAGGTTGGAGCTATATCAGCGCAAAATTATTGAAAGAACACAATGAGTTCCCAAAAAAGACGAAACCGGTCTACCGTGTAAGTTGCCTTTTCCACACTATGCAATACTTAGTTAATAATGATAAATGTATGAACACAATGGGCCAGATCTTTTTAGCAAGGTCACAAACTTGGTTAAAGTAATTTTTTCAACATTATACAAGAAGATACATTTTCTTTTATATACAAGAATTCCACACGTGTCTAATGGTGAAATTTTGCAATTAGGAAAATAATCATATGAATCAAAAATAGTCAGTTTATTTCATGATTAATTTATTAGTTTCATTAAAATCATTTGTAGTAATGTTTTTATTTTACGCATGAGTGAATAACTAGCAACACAAACCAAAATAATACAGTGCTTAAAACCAGATTTTATAATTCCGCATGGCAATAAATAAATTCAGATAACTGCGTGTTTAAATAGACTCGTAGTTCACCTAATTTTTTTGTCAAAAAATGTTAGGACATATTATAAAAATGTAAAGATGTAATTTATTTAAATAATGCTTTGCACATGGGCAATTTTTAAGAAAATGGGAATTAAAAAATAAATTTATAAATTTGTTCATTATTAGTGCATTTTAATTTAGAAAAACTAACTATAAATTTAATGTAAACTTGCTAACATTTTCAGAGAATAATTATTATTTTAGTCGAATATTATTGTGCTTAAGGATGATCATTACATTTGCTTAAATCCGTGATTTGTTTTTGAAGGGAATAAATAAATAATTAAAATTTCATTTTTGATAATGGGCCGATTTGTGTTTTCTAAATAATATTACACATTTATTATTAAAAGTTGCGTTAATATTGAATTATTATTAAATATTTTGAATTCGAGTACATAGAAAGTAAGGCTTGTTGTGCTTTACTATATCGTCAGTAGAGTACTGTCTATTCCATAAAACTATTGTGTGGGAACGTTGCGACATTATACCACCAATTTTGAAGCCAAATACAGAAATTCACAATTTCTTCATAGACACCTCTTCTTATTTGTGTTCAGTTTATTAAAATATGTGTTTTCCAGTAGCCCGTTGTGTATTAATTTAACAGGCAATTGACTTGCTTAAAATCCGTTTGTTTCATAAGAAGATGCAGCGGATATTTAGTTTGTGTGACCGGAAATAAATGAGCAAATGTTAACAGGACGTAGATTTTGGGCAAAAGCACCATCTTATAAAATGCTTACGATCTGAGAATAAAGAGATATCAGCTATTTGATGCAGTTTAAAGTACAAACATTGTGCCAGCTTTACATTTTGATTTATTTCTTATTTCCGTACACTCATGTTGGAAAACATCATATGCTATCAAAATACTAAAAATAAAAGCGTAAATATTATTAAATATATTCTGAAATTTACAATTCTTCTACTAAGTTACCAATTATATATATATATATATATATATATATATATATATATATATATATATATATATATATATATTATTTTGATAAATAATTTCACAGAAATTTTAGGTTGCCCTCAGAAATTAAAATTTTTCCCTCAAGTCTAATTTGACACCCTACACCAGTAGACAATAGGACAATGATTTCTCGATTTTTTATATTTAAATAAGTTATCATTTAAACTTTTAAATCACTAAAGTTACTCGTTATTAATTGAGCATCTTTAAAGCTATCTTAATTAATTTTATCAGATTCCTCTATATTTTTTATTTATTTAAATAGAGCGTAGCTATACATATTCAAAATTGCTATCGTTTATAGAGTCTGGCTTCACAATATTATAAAATCAATATCGTACAGTTTAAATAAGCAAAAACCACTACAGTTGGATCGATATAAATAACCCCAAATTAGTTCAGCTCCAGTTTGAGTAAGATAATGATGGTAAATCAATGGGAGAAAACGTGATTTTAGTATAAAATTATAAACTCACAGGTCGTATTCTCTATTGAAATCCTATTACAATTATAAATAAATCAAGTTTGTGGGCTTCTGCCAAAGTACGGAAAACACGAACAATTTATAATTGTATGCCGGCATAAACTGCTCGACACTTGGCCTTGGTGCCAATAGCATGCAACCATTAATACGAAGTAAATAGTAAAGCACGTATATTTATATGTGATCCTAGTACAGATTAAGCTGTCCTGAATTGTAGTTCAAGTTTACATATATAATAGTTACGCTGACATGTTGATCAACTTAACATGATCGACTTACTTACATTTCTCGACGGATTCCTATCAGAAATTGTTGGATTACGCCCCGGAACTCCTTTATAATGTGATGGATTATGCCAATTAAAGTTGCGTAATGGGATAATATATATTGAACATATAGTATAGTAATGAAACGATCAAACGTTATAACTGGCGTTGATAACAATTATATAGACCGCAGTTGCGATCCTTATATAAACCTCGTTCCAATTATATATATATATATATATATATATATATATATACATGTCAGCATAATGAGAATGTTGTTTATATCAATGGTAACTTATCGCTTCACAACGCTTAGTTTTTAATTATATATAGATATATATATATATATATATATATATATATATATATATATATATATATATATATATATATATATATATATAAATTTTCAGATACAAAAAAATTTTTCTTTCTCATTATCTCCTCAAGTATTTACTAATGAACATATATTTATATATAAATTGGAAAGTAAAACAAGATAGAAATATGTAAACATAGAGAGAGTAAAAAAACGGAAACCAATCAACTGCGTGAGTCAGATCCAGTTCAAGCTCAATGCTTGAACATGCTTCTTCTGCTTGCATAAATCTGGCTGCAATTTGTTTATCCATAAGGCTTCGTATGTGGCTAGCTCCCTTTTTTATTGCATTTAGTAATTATTTTTAATGCTACGTTTGGAGGACATACGTGCGATGTTTCGACGATGTGTTGCGCAATTGCAGACGTGCATTCACCATTTGATTTAAAACAAGCGTTTATGTTACTATGTTCTCTCATTCGAGTAATTAACCGTCTGGTCGATCAGACTACGTAAGTTGATCGACAAATTGCGCACGTATATTGGTAAATAATATTTGATATCGACATTGACGGCTGTTTCCCTTTGATTACTGGTAAAGGCAAATGGTTTACCCTAAATAACACTCGTAGTTTGGCTGCATTAAATGTGCGTGTTAATGCTGCTTCAACTTTCTTTTGCGCCATTCGGGAAACTGCATCCACCTTCAATGGGATGTTTAGGTAGACTGTTTTCTTTTCTGGCCCGTAATACGTAATACGTAATATATATATATATATATATATATATATATATATGCTATATATATATATATATATATATATAAATATATATACGTATATAAATATGATTTATGTTTATATCTAGATCCCAACCTTGATTTAAATAAGGATATTTTACCCATCTTTATTTAATTGTAATCTATTTGTTGATAATTAAAACAAAATTTTCGACATTTAAAATCAAACTTTATGAATTTAACCGAATTTATCCGTCAAACTAGACAGCAAAAAGGACACCAGTTACACACGATCAAGTATGACTTCGTAAAATTTAATGAAATTTAATCTATTTTTTGGTATATGATTAATGTTTTAACATTGTACTTCTGGTTATTGGTTTTGTTCAAAGTATTTGGCTGTCCTGTGTCAATATACAGTCTGTTTGAAAAATCTTTTCGCACCTGTTTCATTATCATGTGATTTTTTAGGTGTTTTTATCTGGTGTTTACTTTTCTGGAGTATGTTCATTTACTGCCCGTTGGTTAACATCATATTTTTGCCAATCCGGCAATCTTTCTTCGCCGCATAGCACGTCTGTTTGTTGCCTGAGTTTCTCCAAAATTGAGTATTTTATTATCTATATTATTTCTAATTAAACATGTTGTGCCCTCTTTGTGTTGCCTCTACACATTAACGACCAAAGCGATACCAAATTATTTTGATGAATTGTTTGAAGGTTTCGCATAGGGTCTTGTGGTTTGTTCTACGAGGCTTCATAATTTTTTAAAACATTTTCCGACCTCACTTCGTGTGGAACGCAAAAACTAGCTTTAATCAGAACGCATCCTATTGCGTAATCAGCAACCCATGATTTTGCGGATAGGATTATTATTTTTATAACGAACAAGCGATATCGCCTGGTTGTGGAAAATTCACCAGTCTGCATGCCTGGCTTAGACAGATATTGATTTCGTGCAGAAAATATCATATTTCGTCCACTGAGAAAACAGGTAAAATTAAGAGTTTTGTATAACGAATTGCCAATTGCTTGAACAAAATCACACATTTATGGGGTTTGTAGTAGAACCTTAACATACCCTCATTTATCCACTAAGGAGACTACTTAAACTCAAAGTATAATCTAAAAGTTTGTAGGGGAGCGTACCGTTCTGCTGTCCCACATTTCTTGACAAAAAATATAGATTAAACGAACATTGGTTGCACGGGCGGTGATAACTGTTACTCTTTATTAAGGTTGTGATATTGATATAATCACCTGACTCATTAATTACTTACATCTGTCAGCATAAAATAAGTAATGTATAGTGTGGAAAAGGCAGTTCATCCAGTAGACTGGTTTCTTCCTCCTTGGTAACTCATCACGTACTGGCCAGAATTTGCCGCGGACAGAGCTCGAACCTGGGTACGTCTGTTTCGGAATCTGGTTAATGGCAAAAGCGTAGTATCGACGCCTGTTGATGATTCATCAGTAAGCACGAAACGCATGTTTACAAGCAGTAATACCTTTCCTTCGTAGTAACCGCTTAATATACTTTTAGTCATATTTGAACGAATTTGTTACGAATTCATATGTACATCATTTAAATGTTTATGTCTTTAAGCACATTTTGTTTATAGAAGCATATTTTTCTAAAAATGAATATATGGTAATGACAAAAAATACTTTAACATTATGAATAAGGTTATGAGAATAAAAAAAATTATTTGGACTAACCTGAAGCGCGAAATTTAGCTTAATATGCTTCCTGAATAAAAACTAATTTTCCACCTGTCGATGTCAGTCTATTGTAAAATAACATTTATTATTATTTAAAACAGCATTATCATTTATATAATTAAACGAACATTGGTTGCGTGGGCAGTGATAACAATTATTATAACCAAGGTTCCGATCTTATCATTACTATATGAAAAGGAGCATTTCGTATTTGGCTGTTTTCGTAACACACTTGCCGTAAAATGAACGTCTGCGTAAACCCGTGTACTTCTCCGTTTCAGTCTGTAGCCATATCTTAATTGAGCATTTAGGGAACATGCACTCTGGTTTTAAAATAATGAAAGCAAATTATATGGACGATCGTAGCGAGTTCGATTGGAGCACAATGACTTCTATTTCCAAAAGATTGTATATTATGATGTTACATTACAATATCTTACGATTTGGACTACTCTTTCATCATAGTAATAAAATTATGCATCATTTGGTTCGAAATTAAATTAGACTGGTACGTGATATTTTTAATCAATAAACGGGATGGTTAATTGTAATAAAACAGATGAATTTCTAATTTATTGGGTAAGTGCAATTATCATAAACAATCCAATTTTTCGAACTTTGTAGTGTTGCGTTAAAAGAAGCAGTATTAAAATGAAATATTAATTGGCCGATAATTTTGAATCGCAGGTGTTTATGCGATTTTACCTTTCGTTTGCGTTGAATTTGGCTTAGCATTTTGGACATATTTAAACTAATTTGTTCTTCGGTGAGCAACACCAAATACACAATTGTATTTGTCTAGGATACAACGAATGTTGGTTGAGCGAGTGGTGATAGCATTTATTAAACTTAAGTCTACGTTCGTGATTTAAAATCGTGTACCATTATGTACACTAATTTACTATTAATGATTAACCACGGAATAATGTAGGAAAGACACTTCATCCAGTAGATTCCTTAGGTCCTTAGTCGAACCTCATCGAGTTCTGTCCGGAATTTGCGGCGGACAAAATATATATATATACAAATATAATATAATGAGACACCTACCTTCTTCATTTCAACATAATAAGTAGAAATTTGAATCCAGCATGCACAGATTGACGAATAAATGATATAACAAACTGAGAAATGTTTTCAGGTTATTGTATTAGTTTTAAAATAAAATTTCATTAGTGAATTTTAATAAGGTTTTAATATTTCTCGGAGGAGAAATTTATGAAAGAATTATAAACTTCATGATTCATGGTCATGTGTTTGTTCTGAAATGTGCCATAAGTCTCGATATCAATTCCTACAATAAAACATTCATTCATTTGCAACCAAACAACGTCAAGTTGTATGAAATAAAATTCCAAATTACTTTCATAAATTGATAGAAATTTATATCCATTTTATCGTACAATAATTTAAATATATTAAGAAGAATTAGACAATCCATTTTGTCGTATTTTAGAGGAAAAAGAGAGCACAAAAATTACAAGGATACAAATATGGCACAGTTATAATGCGTTAGAAGAATAGTTTTAACAAAATAAAAGTATTATTGTATAAAATTTAGCAACAGTCCAGCTCGCCCTATATATATATATATATATATATATATATATATATATATATATATATATATATATATATATATATAATTTAGCGGCAAAAATTCACGAATGAATGGAATTGGTTGAATAGGTAATTCTGAAGTCCGATTCAACGCGCATAACCGTTATTTTGAGAAGCAAATTGCGTAATAAAACTTAAACTTTAATAAATTTAATAGAAATAGATCTTCATTTCCAATCAGATTAAACTTAAATGTTTTGAGGATACATTGAACTTTATTAGGTAATGCGAAAAATTCGACATGTTAAAGTAAACAGAAATAAATAATCTGCACATACGGCATTTACGTCGTCACTAACACTGACAGATACTGCACCAAAAGATCATTTATAAATTGTGCAACCTTCACACCTTGCGTTGATAACGAAACAAATAATAGACAATGCTATATGAAAAATAACATACAAGAAAAAATCATTCATACAGCAAGTCTTATCAAAATTCAACCCATCGAACAAGAATGTAGACAACTCAAACAGCAAATTATTAGCGGGCCATAATGACACTTAAATTCACACAGACACGTTTACAGATACGCACACAAGCACACACTTATACGCACCATCAGCAAATGTGTGAAAGTCACAAATAATTTCTTATCAGACTTGGCCTTATTCACAGAAATAAAATCTCACAATTGATATGAGTAAACAATTTAATGTGAGTTGATAAGAATTCTTGAAATAAATTTAGCATTATACATAATAAACATAAAACTTAATTATTCATTGTATCTTTACGTCAAGTTTGCGAGCTTGAAGTAAACACCAACCCCATTGTATGTAACCAGTCGTCCAATAACATGTATAAACTATCGCCAGTCACACGTAGTGTAAAATTATGTAGTTCGACGATTGGTTAAATACAATGGGATTTGTGTTTAGTTCAAGCTCGCAAACTTGATTTAAAGAATTGTTACCACCACCCGCGCAATCATTTATTGTTTAATTGTAGTATTCAATGTGTTTTCTTTTCGCAAAAATCGTTTTAATTAATTTTGCGATCTTGATATAAATACCAATCCCAGTATATGTTATATTTGCCAGTATTAATTAGGTGACTCTAGTTGCATAAAATTGACTAAGCTGTCTTTTTCGGTTGTTATTTATATATGTTCAAATGATTTCATGCGAGGAGAGCCCCAATTTTCGCGTTCCTATTGGATTACTTGATAATTTGGATATGAAGTAAACTGACGATAAAATGTGCTGTAGATATGATTAACGTTTATTTTTGTACCTATTTTATATTTAGGAAAGCATTTTATAGGCCAATTCGATGTCCTTCAATGGCGCAACCACTGTGTGTTTCAAACCATAAGACCTTCATGGATTACGTGGAAGACACCTTTTACATATGAAACCTCTATATATCATGGTATAGGCAAGATTCAACGGGGACATGTAGAATTAAATGGGCGAAGTGAAATTTAAGATTAAAAAGGAATCGTGTGTCGATATATCTTTTCTAGATTTCAAAATGTTTAGAAAATGTACTAGTTTAGAAAGAGTTGCTTATATTACGGGTGCTAAGTCAGGTATATTTCTTAATTTTAAATCAAATCCCCTTTTAAAATGATAATAAAAATCGTAAAATCAATGAAATTTGTAAACCTAGCAGTTTAATCAGACTGCGATAAATATTAGGTGATAATAGGTATCCTCTAGAGTTAATATAATCGACTTTGATGAGAGACAGAAAGAAATTTAATTCCAATTGAAAGTATGTGAAGTCGGATAGAACGACAGCGAATCAGAAGTTTATGCTAATATCTGACACCAATCTCAGGAGGAAACTTAAAATGGTAGCATAGGAAAAAACTATTCGTACCATTGTAAAACTAAGCCTTAATCTAGGTGCTAAAAGTCTTAACGTGAAAAATACGTTTGAACCGTTGGATATACCAGAAGTGCATGAAACTCTGTGTAAAGACTGTAACCACATGTATGTGGGTGAAACCATGTGCGATATTAAGGTAAGAATGGGGTAATATCTAACCAAATGCGATTATGGACATTTTAATAGATCAGGTTATGCATGTAATACAGTAGCTGCAGGACATAAAATAAACTGGTATGTTTTCAAATTCATGCATATTTCACATGGATTAGTGACTGATTATGTCTCAGTCCAAAAAACACTCTTATCTTTTGAATCGTCAGTAGATGTCATTAGCTCACTGTAATTACACTTTGAAAGATGCACCCGTGCAGGTATATGCACACAAACATCCATGAAACAAAATTAATTAGTGAAAAGACGGTTATAATTATGACATCTAGTAGCAATTTGTGTTTAATTTTAGGTGGGATGAGCTTACTGTCCAAAATGGCTTCCGAAACGAGATTTGAATTATCGGGAGCACAATTGATGACAGCGATTGCAAATACCTTTCTTCGCACATAAAATGCCAGGAAATTAAGAAGCGTATATAGCCTAGGTTATTTCGTAAATACTCAATTGCAAATCAAAATCTTTCCTTCATATAAATTAAGGGCTTTCATTTGATTAAGGCGCTGACAACTCTTCCAAATTTGAGATTTAATTCTATTCCATATTTTTAGTTCATTGCGAGTTGGTTTTTATGCACGTGTGCAAATGTGTCTGTATGCCTGTCTGTGTGCGTGAAAATGTAATTATTAATTTCATAAAAAGTGATGTTTGAGACCCCGTTATTTTTATATTGATCGATTGAGTTTTGACCAGGTGTTCAATTTACTGACTATTTTTTGTATGAATGTAATTCACCGTATGTTTTATTTCATGTCGCTTTGATCTTAAATTTTATTTTACCCCCGTGGTAAAAACGCAGGATGCTTGGGTTGCGGAGCTGCTCGCTAAGATCGTAGTCTAGTTTCAGTCAATGCTACTTATAATATTGATGCCGCTTGTTTAGCTGTTTGTGCTACAGTTGCTTGCCAATCCGACTGAAAGTTTGCTGACGCTGTCCTAATAGGTGTTAGAACTCGCTTCGCTGCTAGTAAACTTTTGTTGATTTGTGTGATATGTGCAACTGTTAAATTCTTAAGTCGGGTGTTTGTTGATTTAGGTAAAGAGTAATGCGTATTTATATTAATTTTTCGGTCTTTGCTTTACGTGGAATCACGAAATTCAATTAATAGGCTGGATGCACAGTTTCAAATTTATGCTGGGAAATAGCTGATTTTGCTGGCAGTACCAAGCCTTTTTTTATATTTTAATTCGTTTATTTTTGTTGTCATCCAATTACAAATTACGTTTTAGTGCGTCAATAATTTATGCTACAGAATATACATGAAAGCTCGTGGACTAAGAAGGATTTGGATAGAGTTTGTAACTGATCGTCGGCATCCAATTTCGTGATTCTTTTTGTGCTGAATACGGTGTTAAATTTTTCACAAATTAAATACATTTTCGTGTTCCAATTTAATGGCTGTGCAATAATTGTGGCATGTAGGTCGCCTCAAAATGGTGAATTTTGGGGGGGAAATTTGTATTTATCTTCTGTATTATAAACAAGACGTGGTCTGACGTTAACAACTATGAACCGCTTCAGTAAGCCGTTCATTATTAAAAGTATCCTCAGGTTTCCTCGGAGTAGGTCTTCCTGATTCGCTATTTTAAGTTGTTAATTGTGATACTTTTGTGAGATTTTGTCGTACTTCTTTCATAAACTAATGTATTGTCCGTTAAAAGTGGATTCTCTATGTGATGCCTGCGTCAATCCACTATTTTCTCGAGTGAGTTGAATTTCCGAGAATGAAAATTTTCGCCTTTCTATACCTTGAGAGTAAAATTAATTCTGAATCAGTTCCTTTGGCATTTTTCATGATTTCAACTGGGTCTGCTGCGTCTCACTTATATATATATAGCAATATATATATATATATATATATATATATATATATATAAAATATATATATATATATATATATATATATATATATATATATATATATGCCTCCTACCGTACACACATGATCTTAGTGTAAATGAGCTCCAAGCATGTGTTTATAAATATAATAATAATTAATGGGTATTTGGGCCTTAATGATATTGGTTATGTAATTCAGTATAATAGTGTCAACAATACTCGCAATATTTTTTGCGTTAACGACTAAATAACCAGGTGTCTCTTTAAAATATTCAAATTTCGAGTGTTATTTTTTTCCTTTGTTATATATGCACGTCACCGTTCTACAATAAGAGTTACTTTAATTAATCGATTAACTGCTTGACTATTTATACATATCTGAAATTATGTACAAAGATTCAGTGCAATAAACTAAAACGAATAGATGCAAGATTAACCGTCCAACTTAAAAATATATACAAAGGCACTGGAGTTAAATAAAAAAAGTATTAAGCCGCTGTATTTCTATTTTTAAGATTAATTATAGTTGATAATTAAGAGTTTTGTTTAGAACTATCTGTGGAAATATGAAATAATGCAGTATAAACTACTGCTATTACCCCACATGCCATTTTCAGTTTTTTTTTAAATTTGCGTAGTTGAAATACAAAAATTAACAACCACATTACAGTCTTTGTTTATTATAAAGTAAAAAAAAATAAAGCACTATAAGTATATTCAGTAGGTTTGAAATGTAATTTATATATATATATATATATATATATATATATATATATATATATATATAGGAAAATCAGCTATTTCCGATCATATATTGGAAACGTGACACCCAGTCAACTTGAACAATTTTGCAAATCTACACGAAGCAAAATTGGATAAATTCCTATATATTTATGAATCTCTTTATATTAAACAACAAACACCTGGCCTAAATATTCAAAAGTTTCATCAACATGATATTCTAATCGGTTGGTCACGAATCACACAATCGAACTAAACACCCACTCGACGAGACACAACGAACATTCGATCGGGTTGGCAACAAACTGAAGGGGGAAAAGCAACTGCAAATACGGAGGCAGAAATTTCAAAACAGTAGGAGAATTCAACACTGCAATCCGCACCAGCGCTGTTACCAAGTTGATAAAACACAAATACGGAACAAAGGGAAACGAGACAAAACTCGGAAAATAATATATATATATATATATATATATATATATATATATATATATATATAATATACAAAGTAATCGGAAAAAATACTTAGTATAAGATCAGTTTAAAAATAGTGGACATAAATAACACTCACTAAAATATGTAACTCATCACACGGATCTTTCGACATTTATTCTATAAATTTTAAATAATATTTTTTGTTTGACGAAAACAACGCCAAATTGTGTTAGATGTTGGGATTGGCATAAACATTACTACAATCTTTTTACGCCAAAACTTATTACTGTTGGCAAATTTCGTCTTTTATAGTATAAAATTTGTAGAGAAATTATACTTCAATGAATATAGATCTCTTAATAAGATTATAAAAATATAAAATTTATACAATGATCTCTATAGTATTTGAATAAATATAGTTTGGATAATCGTCAATCTTCCACAAAAATATATTTAATAAACTGCAAAACAGAAAACTGTTAAAATTATTGGTAATTATGGTAAAGCACACAAGCATAGATTTATGTTTGATTATTTAACAAAGAGGGTACGCGGGTAGTAGCTCTGTATGGACAGTTTCACAAAATTCCGATCAAAGACAAAACGAAATTGGAAATTGTGATAAATGGGATCTTAGTTGAACTGTACGTGCGGACTCGGCGTGTGTTCCCCGCCACAAAAGGGTTCAACAGCCACAGGATTACATAAATTCCTGGACAGTACCCCGTACTTCCGAGTGGCGAACGAGCTCTTAACAGCCACCGGCAACCATGCAACTTACTGCTGCCTTGCAGACTGCGTTGGATGTGCAAAGGCTAGAGGTGCGTCCTCGATCAAAAAGCCGAGTGGTGAGGGGACACCACTTGTATCAAATTCCTAAGAAACTCCATGAAATGTCTTGGAGCCGGCTTATCCTCCAAAAGGAGTCAGCCGCAGTAAAGTAAAAGTAAGTAGTAAACAGTGAAAGAATCATCTAAAACGGATTGCCAGAATCATATTTCTTTACTGAGATCATAAGACAAAATGTTCTATATATTCTTGCATTTATAATGCGGTGATTTTGAGTTAACAAATAACTTTGTCGTTGCATGTTAAATTAGGGAATTTTATTTGTTAAATGATTTTAAAATTAATTTTTGTATTGTTAAAGTTAAAATAGTGGAAATTCATTATTTAGGTCTGCAATAACGATCTTATCAAATTGGATTAAGATTTTATCTATAATATTTTCCTGTTGGTAGCATGAAATATTATTTGCGTTCTATTATGCTCAAGAAATTTTACTCTTTGTTTCAAGTAATGATACTCATAATTTTCGCCAATCTATTACACATAAATACCAAAAATTCATGTTTCGAGATGAGTGTATATTTTTTGAAATCTGTATAATGAAATCTATTCTTTCATCGAAAATATTACAAAATTGAAATAATAATATCCCTTTTGTTAGTATAACTTCTAAGAAAATTATTAAAAAAATACTTTGCTCTCTATTAATGAGATTTTGTAAACATCTGCATCAAATATTACTGGCTTATTACGAGGATCTATATTGTCCAGGGAATTATGAATTAAACCTCATAACATATCATACATTTTTTAATCATTGTATTTTAATACTTGCCAAACAAAATCGAATAAAGATTTGCATTTGTTATGTTTTAGATTAAAATTTTAAAAATTAAAAAAATTCTTCACTTCGTAAATAATGTGTTTCTTATTTGTGCCCTTTTAGCAAAGTAAAAAGAAATATATACATTTAAGAAGGGTTTAACAAAAAATCATTTAATATAGTTGCAAAAGATGTATGTATTAGGTGTTGCGAACCTAGTAACAAATTAGTTCAGTTGTGACCAGAAGGATAAACCAAAGGCAGCATGAACGGAAAGTATAATCTCATGCACATTCGTTTCATGCTTACTGGCGACACATCAATAGGAGCCAGTATTACGCCCTTTAACCACTATATATTTTGGTCACGAATGTAGAATAATAGGACGGTAAAATCTCCTAGACGAATGTGTAAACCTACAATAGTGAAGCTATCATCATATAGTCTACGACAATGCGACTTCAACGCTAATTCACATTATATAATATATTTACCGAGTCTGTAAAGGATACTAACACTATGGCTATTATTTTAGTAACCGATACCAACATTATTGTACCGAAGAGGTACATGGTACTAACACTATCGTTTCCGAGTCGGAACATGGTACCAACATGATGGATATCAATTTATGCTATAGTTCACCGAAATTGAGAATTACAACAATTTCTGAACACCTATTACTCCAGTAAATCCATAGAATCTGGCCAATATATTACAGTTAAATACTGTTTGTTGCGGAGAACTTATATATATGCAAGTATGTATTAGGTGTTGCGAACCTAGTAACAAATTAGTTCAGTTGTGACCAGAAGGATAAACCAAAGGCAGCATGAACGGAAAGTATAATCGCATGCACATTCGTTTCGTGCTTACTGGCGACTCATCAGTAGGAGCCGGTATTACGCCCTTTAACCGCTATATATTTTGGTCAAGGATGTGGAAAAATACAAAAAGATATTTTTCCTTAATATTTCAACCATGACAAAATTGATAATTGATGTAAATTTATAATACTACTCTTATTGATATGCCAAAATTATAAGGTTCGGCAAACTTCAATTAACGGTTGATAAGATAAACAAATAAATAAATAATGTTTAATGGATTCTTTTGGATGATTTTTTACACTTTATATACTGGTCAAATATTAAGTTAAGCTTCAAAAGACAGCATGTATAAATGTCTCTGTTGCTTCAAATTACACAATGGCACCGTTAGGTTGATGAGCACTCTCAGCCAAAATATGAATGACAAAAGTTTCCTTCAGCAGCCGAAACTGGCCCTTCGCGTCTGGCACGTTTGCTCTCAATCCACCAAACACATTTAACGATAAAAGTTATTGCCTCATCACTGTACCCTAAAACTTCAAACTTAAGATTTTTTCACCCTCCGCTCTTTCCCATATGCCTTTGAAGTTAGAATGTCATCATTAGACTATCTATGTAATTTTACGATCGGTTAATATAAGTGCATTAAGATGATTGTGTTGCGCTCCCCCATTCATATTGCTGATTTCAAACACGTAGAAGTTAACTTGAAAATATGGTAAGCTTCATAAAAAACTTCTCAATCTTCTTAATTAGAATTGCGTTGTTTCATCTCCAGCAGTTTTATTTGAGTTCTAATTTATTTGTCAAGCATACTCAATTATCTTTCATCTAATTTTACATATCTTCTTTTAATATAACTTATTCGTTGACGGCGATTTGTGAAGAAATTGTCGCAAACCATGGGAAGTTTCCGGAATGTATTACTTTGAAACCATACACCATGCTATTGTTCTCTTAGCAATGCTTTTTGTGTAGGAAATGATAATTCACTTTGTTGCATATTATCTTACAAGTGTAAGAACATCACTTCATTAACAGCGCCGTTTTCCCTTTGCTTTATATTTTTCCCGTAAAATATTATTTTTATACTCTATTGGCATTATACTGCTCATAAATTATGCTGACTTGTTAGTGATTTCTTCATTGTTTCCATTCTAAAACATTTTAACCGAAATAATTATATTCATTATACTACATTATACTACAATTGTCTCACAACCGTCAATTGTGCTAGCAGCTTGAAGTAGATATGACATTGCGCTCAAAAAAGACAAAACATCGTATTGTAACTTTTTCTAAGTCTAGAAAGGGTTTCTAAATTATATATATTTACATATATATATATATATATATATATATATATATATATATATATATAAACGGTTTTTGTATTGAAATCCGTGATGATGTTGATTATAATTATGATGACGATGAAAATTATGTTGAAGCAGATGATGATGATAATGAGCAAGATGAGAATGGAGCAGCTAATGATGATGATGATGATGATGATGATGATGACGATGATAATGACGATATGAAAATCTTTGACTAAACATTTATAATTAAATTTTTCTAGTTTATATGTATGATTGAAGAAGGTGATGATGATGATGATGATGCAGCTAATTCTGATGACGGTGACGATGTGAGTGACGCAACTAATGATAATGATGAGGATGTGGATAGGGATGATACAGCTAATGATAGTGATAATGATTACGATGAGGATGGCGTAGCTAATGATGTTGATGATGCTGACGCTGCTGCTGATAATGATAATGACGATATGAATATCTTTAACTAAACATTTACAATTGAAGTTTTTTAGTATTTTTGTATGATTAAAAATGTATTCGACAGGTCTTGTGCACGGGGAAAATTATTATTTTCAGAACAGCCCCATATTGTATCAGGTAGAAGAATTAATTTATCCAGTAGATCAGTTTCGTCCTTAATGGGAACTCTTGAAGTACTGTCCAGAATTTGCCGCAGACGGCGTACGATCATGAGCAGATTTGCATCAGATTTTTTGACTCAATCCACTGCTTTACATGTTCCCGGCAAGTTCTGGACATTATTGCAATAGTTTACAACAAAACAAAATCAGTCTACTCGATAAGTTGCAAAATTGGGTTCAAAGTGACAATATGCCCGTAATTAAAATCCCCACATTGGACTTTAAATATATATATATATATACATATATATATATATATATATATATATAACTATATTTTTATTTATGATTTATAATGTTCATTGCTTTAGAATAATCCACGGTATATTTTTTAGAAGAAAGAGAAAAATATTTTTTAACGAAGTGGATTATGGCCGTTTATTTGGATAATATTAATTTACAGTTTACAATCTTTAATTTATTTATACCCTCGGTCTTCATCTGATTATGTGGGTAGCAATTAGTCTGATTTTCCATTTAACTCCTATTTCTTGTTTGTGATGATCTGTAAGTATATGTGTATTTGTCTGGGTGCGTGTCTGTGCGCGAGGACGGGAAATTCTGTTTATATTGCAGAGTTAAATACTGTTTGTTGTGGTGAACTAATATGTATGCAAGTATGTATTAGGTGTAGCGAACCTAGTAACAAATTAGTTCAGTTGTGACCAGAAGGATAAACCAAAGGCAGCATGAACGGAAAGTATAATCTCATGCACATTCGTTTCGTGCTTACTGGCGACTCATCAGTAGGAGCCGGTATTACGCCCTTTAACCACTATATATTTTGGTCAAGAATGTGGGATAATAGGACGGTACAATCTCCTAGACGAATGTGTAAACCTGCAATAGTGAAGCTAACATAATCTAAAGTCAACGACAATGCGACTTCAATGCTAACTCACACTATATAATATATATACCGAGTCTGTAAAGGATACTAACACTATGGCTATTGTGTTAGTAACTGATACCTTTATTGAAATCGATGAGTACCGGATACTAACACTATGGTTTCCGAGTCGGTACATGATACCAACCTGATGGATATAAATTTATGCTAAAGTTCACCCAAATTGAGAATTACAACAATTTCCGAACACCTGTTACTCCAGTTAAACCATACACTCTGGCCTTCATCGATATCAGTTATCACATTTCACGGTAAGCATGACATCATTCAATTCAATATATTACAGTTAAATACTGTTTGTTGCGGAGAACTAATATATATGCAAGTATGTATTAGGTTTTGCGAACCTAGTAACAAATTAGTTCGGTTGTGACCAGAAGGATAAACCAAAGGCAGCATGAACGGAAAGTATAATCTCATGCACATTCGTTTCGTGCTTACTGGCGACTCATCAGTAGGAGCCGGTATTCCGCCCTTTAACCGCTATATATTTTGGTCAAGAATGTGGAATAATAGGACGGTACAAAAAAATATTTTTCCTTAATATTTCAACCATGACAAAATTGATAATTGATGTAAACTTATAATACTACTCTTATTGATATGCCAAAATTATAAGGTTCGGCAAACTTCAATTAACGGTTGATAAGATAAACAAATAAAAAAATAATGTTTAATGGATTCTTTTGGATGATTTTTTACACTTTATATACTGGTCAAATATTAAGTTAAGCTTCAAAAGACAGCATGTATAAATGTCTCTGTTGCTTCAAATTGCACAATGGCACCGTTAGATCCTATTTAAGCAAAGAAGTAAATAGAAAAACTGTCAATATGTACTGCTAGCAAATAATGGTGGAGCGCATTATTTGTCAAGCAATCTGCTTATCATTTATTCTGCTATAAACATTTTTGCATATTTGGAGTGACTTTTGTCTACAAATTTTATCTCAGGCTTAGCCTCAATAGAAAAACTATGAAATTTTGAGTAGCTAAATCTGCGTTGGCAGCAGAAATGACATCTCACACAGCAGACTAAATGACGTGAAAAAGTGTTACTGACCTAGTCCAATAGAATTACAGTAATTTTATTAAAAAAACTGTTTAACTAAGCTAGTTGAAGCCTCGATTGAGAAAGTATAGATAAATAATGTTACAAAACTTCGTGTTATAAAGCAATAGTATCCGCATACTAAATACAGATTGTAACGATTTAACAGTCCACTTTTACTTTCAAATAACAGCAACTTCTTTTAATTTTTCTTCAATTTCAATTGATTTAAAATAAATTTTATTTTTTCGAAATCTTAAGTTAGCTGGTTCCTTTTGGCATTTATTTAAAAACTCGCTTAAACTCTACTTGTAAAAATATATGTCCATAAATATAGCACAGTTCAACACAAACGTAATAAATGAAACATATTTTAGTCAAAGAAAACTACGTTCCTGTGAAGGAAATGGCTTCCAAAATATGATCTTATCCGTGAACTGGATAGGATGGTACAAAGGAATGCAGTGTATCTAACGGAAAACGATTATTTTGGATTTTGCGAAGCGAACTGTAAGAAAAATTTGGTCATAAGGCAATATATTGGACTTAACACATTTGTATTGCATTAATTTTTATTTATCTATATTATAAATGTGCAGACTCGTAAACTTGACAATCTACGAGAAATGTGCAAATAAATGTGTAAATGGAAAATTTATGTTTTGAAGTATAACAGAATGGAGCATTCAACTGCGTGTCACTCATGTTTTGGCTAATATCTGTCGTTTTACTAATACAAATTTTTATATCCGCCCAATTATATATTGAGCATTAAACTTAATTTCACAGATAAAAAATTGCATATAACTATTACATGTAATTATTTAATACTTTAGCCTAAATTGTCGTGTGCGTACATCCGATGATTATATAGGGTTTGCTCTAAGTTACTATTCTTTCACATTTTCCGATTGCAGAAGGTTAAGTTGCAATGAAACGGATAGATATGAGAAGTAAATTCTCTATTAAAAAAATTGGTGAATTTGCGTACTATTACAGTAAATATATGTTTAATATGCCCCTTTTGACAGTACAGAAAAATAAATTTAATTTAATTTATTTATCTCTATTTCGGAAAATAACGAACTAATTTAAATTTCTTTAAACTTTACTATAAAAAAGGTGGAAAGAGACCAAAGTTTTACACAATTTCATTAGTAAAGCGAATATCTGTCAGAGTGGAAATCATATCCAGTCCAGTTTTCAACTATTTTTAATTATAAATAAATTAAGCTGTATAGCCAAGAAATAATATCTTCGACAGATTAATACGTATTCAATTACAATTGCTCGTCAAGTGATTGCATTATGTTAGTTAGATTAGAAAAATATTTTAAGTAGGTTCAAATTTGAAACTGTATTATATGGTCGTTTAATAGAAAAATAAAGTTTGGTCTTTCAATTAATATCACGACAAATCATTAATTTGATAGACTATTAGATGCACATCTTATCTTTAGATCATCTGTGAATAGGTAGCGATTTAAAAAAAACATGTAGCTTATGAGGTATACAACTTCAAGCAATATTATGTTATATAATGAAAATGTTAATTTCGATTGAGTTATGTCAGAAACAGTTTACATTAAAATGATAGTGAGATGTATAAATTTGGCAACTGTAATCATACAAAATATAAACTCTGGAAGGAAATATTTGTAAAATATCATTTAAATATTATTATTTTGCCAGTTAGCCATTCGTGAAATATACTTTTACCGAAAATTTAACTGTTTCATCAAATTAAAATTTACAATGCAATATATTATATTCAAGAATACGAAAGGCAATAAACGTTACAACTTACAGCAAAAATATAAAGATAAGGGAAAAGTTTGCCACTAAAATGCTTAGTAGACAGTGCCGAATATAGAAAGCACTCCATCATTAAAACAGTATGTTTTATATAACCGTAATGCACCAATCGCATAATACTGCCGAGATTTTTAAAAAAATCATAATTTCTTGGCTTCAAAATTAGAAGCAAATTAATGTCAGATATAAAAATATAAAAATATTTTACAAATTGGGAAATATATTACTTTGTTACTTTAATTATTTATAAGGGGTTAAGAAATTTACTTTTCAGTTTTTGATTTAAAATATATTTAAGTGTAATTTGAAATAAGTTAACAAAAAAAGACATTATTAATGTTTATGCCATAATTTAGCAGTAAGGAATACGATAAATACAGATGCTTTAATGTTCAAAAGTTTTGCAATGTGCTTTATATGCTGTTACAATACATAAGTATAGCAATAAATATAATTTATATTATCTTCAAAGATCAACAACAAAATTTTTCACAAGTATCAAATTTAAAGGAATATGCATTTTAAAATTGGTTGCATGGTTTTATCTTAAACCATTGAGAAATAAAATATTTTTGGGAAGCCTCAAGCAGCTGTTTTGATAAATATAGAAACTTTAATTTTAATCACAGTGAACTACATTTGTTAATTTCAAAAATATACTTTGTCAGATTAGATCCATGTTATTTTAAATATAGTATAATTTTTAATGAGAAAAATTTTTAATTGACATTTTCATAGCCAATTCTATTTATTTTTAAAATATTGTGAACTAAAAAATCGCTTCCTTAGGTGTGAAATTTATATAACATTAAAGTTTCTACAGTATTTGAATAATAAAAATCTATTTAATTATGAATCTCTTTAACTGTAAACTATAATGAAGGTCCGTTTGTGAGCTTGTAGAAAAAAATCGCTAATAAAAATATTTCCATTGAAAATTTTTATAGCCCTTATTTAAAAATCACACTTTGTATTATAAATATTCTAAATAATTAAATAAAATGCTTGAAGAGAACAAACATTTGGGATAGTTGCAAAATAACCTATGCTTTTTTTAGTTCTTTGCCCTCCATTTGATATTTTGCACCTGAAGAATTTGACTGGTATTACTTTATTTCATACTCATCGATCGATATATAATTTAATTATAAACCAATTAACAGAATATGAAATTACTAAATTCTCCTGCATCGTTATTAAAAGATTAACAGCAAAATGCTCTATCACATAAATAATGACAATTATTCAAATTCCTGCAATCTATCTGAAGAAATAGCTAATTGTCTTTGCTTTATGCATAAATTTTTACTTACGTCTAATAAGCACAAAAGACAAAAAAACGCTAGGTCTACCAGAAATAAATTTACATTTTCAAAAGAATCTAAGAAAGAATTCTGTTAATAAAAATAGAATGCATTATCATTTCTATATATAATAAAAAATTATTTTTTATTGTAATTTTCTTCATTAAATGTAAAAATTAATCCAGAGAATATCCAGAAAAACGTAGGTTGTGTGTATTCTTTTGCAACTATAAGATAATGTGGAATTTGGTTCCAAATATTATTCACACTTTTATGAATTTAGATATTCAAATTTAAACAGGATTAAATTTTCATTTTGTTAATTCTTATATTGATAAATTACGAAATTGCGCAAATACTTACTTAATAATTATATAGGTTTATAATTGCTAACATTTGCTTGAATGGAAATGTTTGAGTTGGCACTTTACAGGGAAGTAAATTTAAATGAACGGAAAGAATGTCAATTTTAAATGAGCATTTTGTATTTCTTTGCGCGTTGAGATTTGTATGTGATAAGATGCCTGGAAGCAAATCAAACATTAGTTTTCCATTACCAAATTATGAGATATGACGTCTGAACATCTACGCAGCATGAGAACAAGTGAATTGATGGCAAAATTTAGAGACAATTTTAAATTTTAATTCAATTATTATCTTAATAACTGATAGACATTCAATGTTTAGCGTAAATATTTTTGCATATAATCCGATGTTTTGTAAAGTTGTTGCGTTATTTCTACTGATACTGAAATTAATAGTAAATTTTAAAATCATCGTTCGAGCTTTTGTCATGTTGAAGAATTTGTACTGACATTTGTTATTCAATAGTTCTGTGTTATTAAAAGATACTAAAAAATGAAACATTTGGTATTTCGGTATGTAATCAATTATATAAAGTTCACCGCACGTGTATCATTAATCCAAGTGAATCGAAAGTGATAAATGTCAATTCATCATTGCACACGTCAGACTTACCTCTTACGCTCAACTTCCTAAATGAAGAATTTGCGAGTGGCATCAGGGTAAAGAGGGACGAAAATAAACCTCAAACACCCACTCGCAGGACTGTTACCGTAACTACTTAAGAGTTATTAAAATTAAAATAAATTTAAAATGTTTTATTAGGATAGAATGTTATAATAAAAGAAGGGCCATAAAAGAAATTCGAAGATTGCCTACTGAACGAAAGATTGTTATAATAGTGCAAAGAAAAGATTCTTTTTTTTAAACATAAATGTTCATTAAAACGCACAACACTACATAAAGCACCTAAGTTAATAGATACAATGAAATGACAAGTAACCAAGGATGATCTTACAAGATAAGCATAAAATAAGTTAAGTGATATTTATTTAATAATTTCCCTGTCTTTACTCGAGCGTGTTTTTGATTATGGCTCGAGCAAACTTTGCTTACTACCATTATTTATATATTTCAAATTAGACCTTGTAATTTCCCTACCCTGAATTCACCCACTATGTCATTTCGTTGAATTCTCTACTACTTCCACAATTTTTTATGCGTCGGCCACCATCCAAATTGATTATGTGTCCTGTCTCGTCTGTATGACGTGTTAGATCTGATCTGTTAACAGGCCTGTATTTTCATTGTATTCTATGTGTCCCTCATCATACAGTAATTCGATGTATTGTTTCACCCACATGCAGAAGATTACAGACGTTATATTGAATTACATACACTCCTGATGTGCATAGCGGTTTAAGTCTTTCCTTTTGGCTTGGAAGTTTAGTGCTTAGTTGAGAGTAAGTTGTTGTCATGACACTCCGATATTCTTCTGTTTTATCTGACTTCACGATTTTGTATTATCATTAAATAAAATTATGAAACTTATCAGTCTACCTAATTCAATCTATCTAGGATCTGTATCTATTATTTACAAGCTTCTAACTCTCATCGATTTTGAGATACCTATTTTCATTCTATAGAGATGATTTGACTAGCAATTAAAAGGGATACATGAGTAGGTATCCCTCATTATTAATCTAGTACTAATATACATCATATTTATAATTTATTTGACATTTCAAAAATGGTTATTCTCCACATGATTCATTTTCAATTTTAAATTTCATTTCGCTCACTTAACTGGCTAGGTTTAAATAATTTATCATGCCCTTAATTCCAATTATTTATTATGTAAAACACGAGTCGTACAGAAAGTTTTAAATTAAGGGGCGTCATATCTAAGAGGGTTTTATCTATGTAATGCGTGAAGTTTTTTGTCATTGGAATTAAAAGAGGTTGCCTCATTGAAAGACCTCTAACTTTCCTATAAACCCCATTTCTAAATATAAAATACGTAGAATAAATTCATTTTTTCATCACCTCTATAGCGTGTTCCATCGCCATTATTCTTCTTTGTTATACTACCGGGTGATCAATAAGGAACCGCTGAAAGTAGTTCAGTGTTTTGCCTATTCGTATACTGGTGTACATTGATATCATATCTCAACTCACCAATCTATCACTTTTATTAATATCACATTTATCGACATTCTCAACCAAATGGTATGAATTCCTCAATGTATTGTCTAAGAAGTTTGAATATTTCCATAGTCTATGACAAAGAAATTTAGTCATTTTAAATGTTGAGGAATGTTGGACATTAACTAGAATTCTTTAATTGTTATATGCTTTATGTATCCTTATTCAAAATTATGCTCTTGGCGCAAATGCATCTCTTTGTATAACGGTGTTACCATGTTTTTGATCTAATTTAACATTAAAAATAATATTAATGATCAATAATAAAACTTCTCCTTGTAACTTATCTATAGGACCATTATGTATTTGTCGTATACCTCTCTATTGTCTAGTTGTTCATAAATATTATCATTACAATCAGATTGGCTCAGAAGAATCGTCGCTCCTCTTTTGTCTGCTTTCAAACACATCACATTGTTTGCTATTATTTTTTCTGAGATATTTTTCATCAAATGTTGGTCTTATTTCATGCGTTAGCACTTTTGTAACTTTTTAAAATTAAAACTTAACTTATTTATAAAATGAAGTTTGCGAGCTTGAAATAAACACCAATCACATTGTATTTAACTAGTCCTCGAATAACACAGCAAAACTACTGCTAGTCGCGCGCACTGACGCGTTTCGACCTTCTATGATCATCATCAAAGTACGATGGCAAACTGACTATCGAGGATCACACCGCATTGAATATATATGGAAAGCAAAATAAGCTCGCAAACTTGATTTAAAGAATTTTACTACCACCTGCGCAATCAATTATTGTTAAATTATATTGCCTCTATATGTATATGTGGCGGAAGCTACAAATAGTTAATGTTCGTGACTGCATAGAAATTGTGCAGCCGGCATTTCCAGTTACGTACAATGTATGCGACACTAAAAGAAGAGCATGAAATTTATCAACAACAGAATGTATACCTTGTGCCAAATTACTTATATCTGTCTTTGATAATATCTTCTGAGTGTGACCTAAGAAAATCTCACCTTATAGTGAAGATAGAGGACTCACCATAGCCCCATATGAACAATATTTTGTACTTTAATTAAAATGAAATTATATTTATTTCCTGCGTGATAAAACAAATTTGCGTAGATTAGATTCTGTGATTAGAGACCGGAATAAGTACTGACCAACAACTTGAAATTCAATATTAATAATTTCTTCAATAATAACAATTGAAAAACATCGTCACTTAAAATAGTACCCTACTTTTCTTTTGCAACATTTAAGTTTTAAATTCTGTTAACAAACTAAACAGGTTTATCACTCAACTTTGTTTATTTCATCTGATGTACCTTCTAGAGTCTAGAATTTTATATTATCACGCAGAATGTTCTCCATTTTTTGTGTAATGTTTGATTTGTTCATTATAGTAACGCTCCTGTCCTTATCACTGACCGGTATTTTTATGTCTACTTTTATAATGATATTTTTAAGCTCATTTAAATGTCTCATTTTCAAGACATGCTTTTCTGCGCATCTGAACAATTGTAAATGTGAAGCCTGATTAGCTAAAATTGATTTAAACCTGTTTTTACAATCAGCACTTATCGGTTCTAAGACGGATGTTTGTACAAAAAGCATTTCAAACGCTGCTTCTAAATCAGTAATGCTTTTATCTAGAGGACGAATTTCATGATAAATAACTGTCAGTATTTAATTTCTCAAAACTTATGGTTTTAGTCCACTTTCTAATTTCTTTACTATTTGTCTTTGTCTTTATTTAAACTGGCTGAAAAAATCAGATATCGCATTCTTTCAAAAATAATTATCTGGTGAAATACTCCAGATACAAACCTTGAATTTGTCCAAACGACTTATTTATCATTTTGAGCTGTTAAATTCCAGCCTTGTAATCTTCTTTTGATTGACCCCTAGGTATGATTAACGAAAAATGCGCACGATATCTTCTGATAATCGTAATTGTTTAATACATTCAATATAATGCTCTTTCCCTAATAAATTTCTTTGCACTCTGTGCTCAAACATCTCAAGTTCATCTTGTTTTTAACGTTTTTTTAATATTATACAGTTTGCTGCATTAGTTAGTTTTGTAAAACTGATGATGGATAGAATTAAGATGGCTGCAGAGAGCGGAAGCCGAAATATTTTGAACAAACAAAACAACTGGAATCCGTACTGCGTTAGTCAAAACCAAGATCAAGTAATAGATAGAAAGGTTTGTCACATTTCAAAAGGCTGCGAAGTTATTAATGCAAAAGACCATCTGAGATTTAATTGAGTCAATAATTAAAATTAGTTATAAAAAAATAGGTTTTCGAAGCAAAAAAAAATTATTTAAAACTTCCCCTTCACGTTGGGCGCTATATCTAGTATAGCATAGACGAACGTTTACGTGGCGTTAACACACATTTAATGAGATAAATTATGAATTTTTTATGGAACAAATTTTCCTTTCCAAGAAATTATGGGGAAACGGGCGTTCATGTCAATGGCAACTTCTATTTATCAATATGCATGCATGTTGTAGATCAACTTCAGTGGGCCGATCAACAAGATGTTTACTTACACAAATGAAGTAACAGAGCAACTTAAATACCTCTGATGATGATCATGGGAGGTCTAAACGTGTCAGGGCGATAGTTTTGCTATGTTGTTGGACAACTCGTTAAATACAATGGGGTTGGTGTTTGAAGACTTGATTCAAGTAAACATTACCACAACTCGCGCAATCAATGATTGTTCATTTGTTTTACCTATACACGTGTGGCGGAAGCTGCAAAATGCTAATGTTAGTGGCTGCATAGAAATTGTACAGTCGACATTTACTGTCTAGTAAAATTTATGCAATTCTACTAGAGGTGAGAGCCGCTTGTCTAATTTTGCTTTCCGTATATATGCAATGCGGTTTGATCCTTTCTAGTAAGTTTTCCGTCGTGCTCTGGTGATGATCATAGAAGGTGGAAACGCGTCAGTACATGTGACTGACGGTAGTTTAGTTATATTGTTTGACGACTATATTCATATTTATTTTAAGCTCGAAAACCTGATTTGAAGAAATTAAACCCCTGTTTAAATCAAATGGTGAATACAAGTCTGCAATTTCGCAACACATCATTGAATCCTCGCAGGTATGCTTTCCAAATGTGGCTTTTACGATTATTTCTAAATGCAACAACAGAATAAAAATTGGCTACAAATGTAACTCTATGGATAAAAAACTGCAGCCTAGATTACGCAATCAGAAATAGCATTTTCCTACTATGAGTCTTAGCTGGAATTGGTTGTTCCATTATTTCACGCTGTCCTTTCATTTTAAAATTATGTTTGTTTATATATATAATTTTATTAGTTTATGTATTTATTTTATTATATTTATACGTTCATTTCTTGATTGTGGATGAGGAAATAGAAAAGTAAAGGTTTTAGTGTGAATGCATATGAAAGAGACATGATGCATTTTAGTGAAACACAAATGTCAATAGAATTTGTCTATTATTTTTATCTACAATTAAATATAAAATTAAGGTTTTATTTGTTACCGATACAATATGCAAAGTATCTAATTAATTTTAGTTAAATTAAATTATTTTGTAATAGTAATTTTAATAAAATGATAGCTATTTTAGACTGCACTATTCTTCGAAATGTAAACTAAACGTTTGTAGGTAAAACTGTTCGTGTCAGTATTTCAGCGCACTTGATGAAATCCATTAGCAGTAATTGGCTAATTGCGTGTAGATGGCATTACCTGCTAAGATAGATTTACCATCATTTGGTAAATAATATATTTAGTAAGAGAATTTGATATGCCAATTTCCTGGTCTTAAAAATGTCGAAAAATGTAAATTATTGGCTATTTTTGTATATGCGTAAACAGCTAAAGTGCAGTTTGTTTCAAATATAAAGGAGAACATCATGCTGTTTTGAAATTTCCTTAAGATTTTAAAACGACGTTTTCTTTTTTATTAACAACCCATAAATTGCGATATTAAATATGAAAAATCCTATCGTAGGGAATATTTTCTGTGTAAAATGCAATGTTTCCACAAATAATCTTGGCCAAGTCTACAAAATAGTTTACCACCAAATTAAATAATATTATTCGAATCAATCATAATTAGTATCCAATTACCAGAGGTACATATAGCCAGACCGGGTTTTTTAAAGAATTATTAGAAACACAAATATTTTCTTGCTGCAGTTTGCTTTTATTTCATCTTTCAGAAAAGATGTCTCGAGATTTTTACCATTGTAAATAAATGAATTTTATAAGCTTATGCTCGAGATTATCAACAGAACTCTTAGCACCTACAATATGGTAAGTTTACAATAAAAACGTTGTGATTCTTGTAGAAAACCAAATGAATTAAAATCTTTCGTAGCCACAAAAAACTTGAACGCGAATTAGATATATTAGCTGGCGTACACTATAAATAAAACAAAAAATTATTTTCTCCGAAATAAATGACTTTCGAAATCGGGCAGGAGATTCTGTTTGCAATTACTTTATTATTGTCAGTTATTATGTCAGTTGTCTACTACGTTTGTTAAGAATTATTATTACTCTGAATCATATAAATATATATATATATATATATTATATATATATATATATATATATATATATATATATATATTAAGAGCTAGTAATTCATCGAAGTTAAAATATTTAGCTTATATTACCTAAATGATGTTGAATGATTACGTTTTTTTCTTTCAAATAAGACCTTTTTTCAGCGATGCTTACTATCTATGATAAATTTAGTTATGTATGTAAACTCTGCCACTGTTATAATGAATTAAAACTGAGATCATGTTAACTTAATTGTTTCGAATTTAAAGATAAATATTTAAGAATTTTATATTTTATTATACAAATATGTTTACATTCCGTATAAGTTTCATAAGATAATAAAATTAAAACATTTTAAATCGTTCACCTCTGTATGATTTATGATACGTCCATATATTTTCGTATTTTAGACATACTTCGCATTTGTTATTTAGCTTTAAAAAATATATATGTTAACTGTAAACTATATGCCCAAAAACGTTATGCATTCAATTTCGCTTTATCTTACATATGGTTGGTAAAAGTTAATTTTCCCAACGTTATTGAGAATTGTAAGAAGCACTATCGCATCTGACTATTGATCCATGTCCGACCGTGAGACATAAAGCTGCTTGCGTCTAATGAATGACGTGATATCATTGCGAATAGTCCGCAAAATAATCTTTAATAGTAGGTCTCTAAATGACAAATCCCATCGAATATAATTATTTATTTTCGTGTCGCAAGGCCTCCACAACTGTACTATTTTCTTTGTATTTTGTATAAGTAATAAATTGGAATTTAAAGTTGAAAGTATTCCATTTTCTCTTGCTTCCTATTCAATTTCATTGTGTATGATTTTAACTTCAAACACATTTTCAGCAATTCACTAAAATTATATTATGCATATGAATATGGCAGGGAAGCTATCAAAAACATTTTTAACAAATTCGAAATAACGCGTAAATCCGATCACAAGCAATATGAGGAAAATGGATTGGTTTTTTTTGAAGGAGAATCCGAATTTGAAAATGTTTTCTCGATAATCTTGTTTCGACTATAACATATTTTGCGTGATTAATTTAAAATTAACGTGTTCAGGATTATATCAGATACACATTTAAATTTGAGACTTCCCTCACAATATCCTGGAGCGTAAGTTTGCATTTTGGCTTAAATACGATGAACAAAAAAAATTAAAACATCATTTTTAAACCCTAGGTGAACTTTGATAGCTGGAATTAGTTTTAGTCTGAACTGGATACTGTCTTCACCAGAATATTGTAAGCAAGTGAATCATAATAAATTATATTTATGGATACTTTGTTAAAACAACTTCTTTACATATTAAACAGAAATGAGTACTTAAATAATTTTCGATATATAACTAAAAAGGAAGACCAAAACATAAGTTAACCATTACGAAAACTCATTTAACTTCAAACAATGGGTCGGAAAACATTGAAACTATGGATTAATATGAGGAAAATTGATTTGAGGCATTGATAATGAAATGCTTAAACTTGTAATAGACCTTGACTTAAGCAATAAACTTAAAGGACTTTTAAATTTTTTTAGTCGTATAGCCATTTATTGAACAGTCGTCACTGGAACGGACAAATGTTTTAGTCAAATGAATCAATTCAAGAGAAATTTGTTTTATTAATGCTATTATGTCAGCTACTGACGTTTCTTATTATAATTTCAAATTCCGCCATTAAAATTTGTTTCCTGCTCACACAAATTTTAGCACAGACAGCAGAATAAATTAAAAAAGTGGCTCGTTTCTTATAATAAAATATGTATATTAACTTTAATTCAGTTTCCTATTAAACAATAAATGTATTTTGTCAACAAATACACACTTATACGAACATATTTAAATAGAACTTAAGCAGTTCTGTACCAATACACGGTTAAATCCATGCATATTAAATTGTTAATAATTTACCAGAATTATCGAGTAAAATAAGTATTATATCAATTTCTAAATCTCGTTTAAACTAGTTATATATGATTTGTTGCGCAGGTCTGAAATATGTACAATCGTGTGTTACGTAATGCGTACATAGTAGCCAATTTGTGCAAATATATAATCTCATGTACACATGTCGTAACCAATTTGGTTATGTAATTAACCTTAAAAATATAAACAAAAAATACACCCAAAATCCGTTTATGCATAATTATAACTACATTATATGATATTATACAAGTATCCAAGGTTGCAATTAGTTTTCTCTTTCTATACTGTGAACGTTTTTTAAATGCATACTTGAACTCAAATTAAACCTATCTCTCAACCATCACAATAATTTCATGACGGCACAGAATTTTTGCAGTTGACACTTCCAGTAAAGTAAAAAAATATGCCAGACTGCTAGAGGTGAGAGCTGCATATCTAATTTTGCTTTCCACATATATACGCATTGCGATTTGACCCTCGCTTATCAGTTTGCTGCCGTATCCTGATGATGATCATTCAAGGCGGAAACACGTCAATGCGTGCGACTGGCGTTGGTTTTGCTATGGTTTTCGACTGGATAAATACAATGGGATTGGGGTTTAATTCAGGCTCACAATCGTTATTTAAAGGATTTAAAATCATCCCTAGATATTTTACTTTTTTAATCACTTTTATCATGCCATTGGCCCTAGATCGTCCCTCATTCCTTTAACAGGCTAACTATAATGCGTTTTCTCTAATTTATAAAAAAATGTAAAAGAGACTTGCCTTGTTACTTGTGGTATAAATTAATGCGTTATTATAATCAAAGCCTTCAAAAATTAGTCCAAATGCTTTACAATTCTATTAGGTACACTCCAAACAGTTAGCTGTTTGCGGCACAATAACTTGTGAACAAAGCGGTGTAGCGCGTGTAAGTATTGTATCTGAAGTTTAAAGTAATCAAAATAGTATATACCAAATTACATATTTTATCAAAAGCGGGCAGTTTAGAGCAGTAAAACATCTACTTGGCAGTTATATATTTAGCAAAAAATACTTTCAGCATGTTTAAGTTTTATGAAGCAAGAAGCAGTTCGTTTATTTGAACAAACGATATAAAATACAAGTCCAATCCAAATAATCCGTTCTTGCCTAGTAGTGGTTTACTAGATCAATACGGCATCATGCTCAAAACAAACTGCATATTTAAATAAAAAAATCAATGATTGAGCGGGTGGTGGTAAGAATTTTTGAAATCAAGTTTGCGAACTTGAAGCATACAGAAATCGAATTGTATTTAACCACTTGTCGAATAACATAGCAAAACTACTGTCACCTTTCAAAACTACTTACACCTTTCAATATCCACATCAGAATATGACGGCCATCTGATTGCGTGGGTCAAACCGCAATGCATGAATATGAAAAGCAAAATTAAATATACCCTTCTCACCTCTAGTAGCCAAGCATACATTGTTCTTGACCAAAAAAACTGCATATTTGGCGTAGAAATGTAGGACACTTAGACTGTTCATTATTCAATACCTATTTGTTTTAAAGCAGTAATGGATTTCATTTCATATGATACCTTCAATAATTCAACTTCGAGGACAATTCATTATGTACAATGTGTACTTTTATCTTTAGGCATACGAACGTCATGAGTTTTGAGGCTTCCATCGTCTACGTACACCTGCTACTCTAGAAAAGACTTATACATTGTTCCAGATGGACACGAGTTATACTATTTCGTGGCAACCGCGACATCATAGAAGCAAAATTATGATATTTTTATTTTCATGATTTGAGAACTTAAATATATATATATATATATATATATATATATATACATATATATATATATATATATATATATATATATATATGCAATTATATATGGAGTATTGCGTGCATAGCCACAATTAATCTCATATAGGATCAAAAATATATGCCGAAGGCAGCATGTAGGAACAGGTTTTATTTAATTTAAAAATACGGACCGTTTATATTTGAGGCGAATCTGTAGAAGCCGGCACCATGTCAAAATCGCCAAGAACTGAGCGGCCTAGTAGACGGTGTAATTTCCTATAATTGTTAATTGAATACGATGGAAACGTTTCAGAAATGCTAGTATTACAATCTTTAAAATCAACTGTTTCTACTTGTTGATTCTAACTTATATATTTTTACTCCCAATTCAACTAATTTCTTACGGGATGCGCAATGTCTATTACATAATTGCATTTAAATTAACTTCCAAAATCGAAATATATAAATATTATATGCGCATTAAACTGATGTCATTATCATCATAAAATTATGCGCACCTCAACAAGAATATTTTTTGAATCAGACAAGTGTAATATCCATCGGTAAATAGTTTGTTTTTTCGGTTAGAATGTTTTGCAATTATGAAAAAAACGATGGGACTTCTCGGTATATAAAGGATAGAAATGAAATATAATGGTACAAGTAATGTTAAGTTATACACACATTATATCTTGAAGTTAAACTTTATGAAACAATTATAATTATAGAACAGTTCAATAATCTTTAAGTAAAATTTGCGACCTTGATATAAACACCAATCCAACGGTGTCTAATCTGTGGCACAACCTAGCAAATCTGCCGTCAGCCACACGCCATGACGCGCTTCACACTTCCATGATCATCATCAGAGAAGGACGGCAATCTGACTACCGTATATAAAGCGACAATCCATATAGAGTTTATGTAAAATCTCATTAGACTCGCATACATTGTACTTGACTGGTAATGTCGGCTGCACAATATCTGTGCAATCAGAATCATGAACATTTTGCGGCTTTCGGCACAAATATATATATATATATATATATATATATATATTGTGTATAAAATTTCACAATCATTGATTGCACGAGTAGTGTTAAAAAATTTGTAAATCAAGTTTGCGAGATTGATATAAACATCAATAAAATTGTATATCAAGATTGCATTGCGCAATCAATGTTTGTTAAATTGTAAATTTTATATGTGTGCGAAAACTGCAAATATTCATATTCGTTACTGCATAGAATTTGTGCAGTCGACTCTTCCTGTCAATTATACTGTAGGCCAGACTACAAAAGGTAAGTACCGCATATCTTATTTTCTATAACCAAAGTATGCATTACGGTTCAATCCTCACTAGTCAGTTTTCCGTTGTGCTCTGACTATAGTTTTGCTACGTTGTACAATTAGTTAGATACGGTAGGATGGATGATTATATCAAGCTCTCGAAATTGATTTAAAGAATTGTTACCAGCACACGCGCAATCAATTAATGTTAAGTTAAAAAGTCTGTTCTAATCTAGTTATTTACTCCAATATTAGGTATCAACTTTAGTATATCAAGGCGAATTTAGTTAGATAATATTTCTATAGTATGCTACAAAATGACAGAGACAAATACGTATACGCAGAAACGCACGCACAAATTTTTAAAGTTAAGTAAAATTTTATTTAAGTTTTTTTTGAACTTTGGAAAAGGCATGTGACACCTCACAGCTTCTGCAATGTGCAGAACATTTTCGTTTTCTGCACTGAGACGACATGGAAACCTGCATTTATGGTTTTTTGGTTGGTAAAAATGTGTTCTGCTTTTGCGTCAATTTTTTTGTTTTTTATTACAATTGATTTTAATTTTCCTTCTATTAATCGATCTGTCGAATTATGCAGTGCTCTGAATAGCTACTGATTATGTGAAAAGATATAATAGATTTTCCGATTTCCATGTCTTTATTCTTTGCATTCTGAACGGTCTGGTGATATATTGTTCAAAAAAATATCATTTTGGTATAATTAAATTTTTGATTGGATTTTTAAACAGATGAGGGATTATTCGGGATGATGCATCAACTTTACCACAGTAAAACATTACTCAAATACAATTTCAGACAAATTAATCGTGGACAGTATCAGAGATACAGGACCATTGATAACACATGAACCAATGATAAAGACAAGCTGTGCACTTGGCAATGTAAAACAATAAAGATATTACCGAATTTTGAGAGCATTCAATTTTTCAGCAATAGACCACTGCGGAAAGATGATAGCGCTGTACACAGATCAAAATCATTAAAGCATTACCATAGAATGTTCGCGTGGTTCAATAAGTCTTTAAAATTACAAGGTTACATATAGGGTTTTCTGAGCCCCGCTAGCTGTTGTATTTGGAATTGTCATAAAGAAAAAATAGTAAACATAAAGCAATAACATAAGTTTATAATAAATCATAGCATATTTGTTGTGTAGATTTTAAAATTAAAGTATGAACTAATTATATCTTTCAAGCGAAATACTAGCATTAATGAGCACTTTATATTTACTATATATAAACTTGGTATATAAAGAATCTACATTATTTAAATATATATTATATTCTTGCTGTTTATTACTTATTCAAACACACACTGTCCTGAAATTCCTGTTTATAACTAACATAAATTTATTCATTGATTAGAAGTTGACATAGGTTCATTATACTATGAATAATTAAATATGGCTATTTTAAGAGCAAATCAAATTATTAATGACGAGGCACTATTTTATTAATGAAAGCGAAACACAAAAATATTCACTTATTTTGAAAATTGAGTATACGTGCTTGATGAATATAGAAAATTTATATTGAAATCAATAAGTGTTTTGCCATTTAATACATATCTGAATAATTAATTGGATGAAAATCACAAACTTATTTCAAAAGACCAGGAATGTTTAATTTGGATAAATATCTGTCAGTCTTGCAAAGAATGTACAACTGGTTTGGACCACACCTG